>PNEQ01001958.1:0-25914 GCA_003012365.1 Medauroidea extradentata | reverse complement strand
GACCAAGAGAGTTCCCGGAAGTCGCTGCGAGGGGTGGCGCCCTCTTGCTAGCTTGCTAGGAGACGGCAGCCATTTTCTCGCCCCAGTCTAGCTCCGTTCATTGTCGGGTGAGGTTGTGTCGGCAGGAGGCTCGTGCCATGCCGTGGGCTGGCACGGCGGAATACCGCGACCGCGGCTGTAGGACTTCTCATTTTAGATGTGAGTAATCGGCTGAGATTTGTTGGCATCTCTTAATATTTTTGTAAGGAACTGGTAGCAAGGGCACGGGGCCAACGCTAGAAATGTGCGTGATGGAGTATTTTTTTTACTTTTTATTTTAAATGATTACGACGTGGTGAACTTTGTGTTGTCCTTGTAATGATGAATCCCGGCCGGGAAATTAACTGATGGAAGCTCTCCTGGTGGTTAGGTAGCTTTGTTTTGGTTGTGTGTGCCATTAATCAGATGAACCTTCTGGCCTCGTAAATTTTTGTTGATAAATTTATGCGGGGAATGACTGCCACGTGTTTAACCTCCTCACTTTAAAACCCCGACAATAAAACCTTGTCTTCACCACGAAGTCGACCTCTTGTAATTTCACCGTCGAACCCACCCCATAATGAGATTCAAGTAAGTTTCAGCTTTGTCGACGGCGTGGTCGATGTTGGCAATGCCACATCAAGGACCTGAGCAGCATGGTGGATGAGTGGGTAAGGACTGGTACCACTACACTTAGTTTTTTTATGTTCGCGTTGCATGATTACTTCTGCACTACACTTACAAACTCGTGCCTCATTTTTAGGATTGTGAAAAGAGTTGACTTCGGGACTTCTGGATGCCAAATTCCCACACAATCTCCGGCTTTGGCTCCTGACTCGAGTCAACTTCCTTGATTATTTCGTACTTCTTCAGAAGCGACAAGCCAACTCACTTTCCACTCATTATGAAGAAATCGACGGGTTGTCAACAATCCTTTACAGAATCAAGCCTAATAATCGTAACCAAATCGAAAGCCAAAAACACAAGCGGGTCGTCAATAATCATTCACAAACTCAAACCAAATAAATTACCAAATCTAAATCCTGAAAATCAAAGCATGTCATCAACAATCCATAAAAAACCAAGAGAAACCCAAAAGTCGCACAAATCAAAGTTGTGATAACAAAGCAAACAGAGAATGTAGCATATCTAACAGCAAGTGAGAGAACACTGGCACATGAACAAAGGTGGGCGGACGGCGAGCTCGCCAGGTGTTTATGCAAGGGGAAAGGAAGAACGTACCGTTGGGGTGGGAGAGGGGAGGGATGGGGTGCCACTAGCCACGTGGAGTACAGTTGCCACTAGAAATGCAACACTGCAAACAAAAACGTATTTTTGGCTGATTTCTTCAAAGTTTGAAATAAACAAAAAATTAAAAAATCACGGATTTTCAAAAACAGGTCATTATAGACAGGCGGTCATTATATGGGTTATATTATTATATGGGTTGTTATAAAGACGTTTTACTGTAGTCATAAAGTCAAGAAGGTGTGGGCATGAAAAACCCTACAGCTTATAGCTGGGCAACGGAAGGAAAATGTGGATGGACATTATCAATGGTTATTAGCACCCTTGACAGCAGAGGAAGAAGGAAAGGAAAGGAATAACATCTTATGTGTGGTGAGTACAGCGCCTGCTAACAGAAACACTCGTGGTAAAAAAAAAAGTTCCTGAGAAAAAGTTTGTTTCTTCAATGAGATTGCTACTACCAAGGTCGTAAAATTGAGAGTGATTGAGAGAGAGGTTGAGAGAGCCTGAGTGAATAATAATGTGTGAGTGTGCACGTGTGTGTGTGATGTGCGTGTGAGTGTGTGTGTGTGTGTGTGTGACGTGTGTGTGATGTGCGTGTGTGTGTGTGTGCATGTGCAGATGATAGGGAGGGTGAAAGATCTGATTGAACTAACAAGCCAGGGACTGCATGTGCGTACATAATGTCTCTGTAGACGAGCAAGGGGAAGTTGGCTAGGGCAGACAGGAGTGGGGAGCCATCCCTCTAGTGCAGTGTGAAAGCACGCCCCCTGTTGGCAACAGAGAAACCACCTTCCTTGCCACAGGAGAAGATTTGTCACGGCTGTGAACAACATCTTGAAAAGTGTCTATCTCCCAGATGCTGGCCTTACAGTTAGCGGCATGCATATGCATTTTGGACGGAACAGCAATGCTTACCAGGCTCTCTGAGCTAGGTGGTTTTAGACATAACTTGGCCACAGTGCTGATTCAGAAGCCATAAGAAACAGAAAGACAATGTAGTACCATGTTATCTTAAAATAGTGTGTGTACTTTCCCCCACGCAACAGTTACAAAACACACATTTTAGTTAGACTTCCTGCCCTTCTATAAAGAGGTGTGTATTTTACTTTGTTATTGCTGGTTAAAACATGCATGCATGTGAACATATCACATGTGCACCACATGTACACACTCAAAACATAAAACAAATTAAATAAATAAATAAACAAAGATACTAACCCCATCTTAAAGTTTTACTATGACATCATTTAATCTCTGACACTTTTCCTTACCACCACTGCTCCTTGCATGACTCCAGCAATTCCCCTTAGCTTGGATTATACTGTCCAAGGCACAGTTACAACTAAAGTCAGACCCTCCAGGTCAAATAAAACATTCTCACTAGGTATATGGATGATACGGCAGCACTGATTAACTGGGCAACAGCCAAAAACAGTGTGAAGTGGTTCCAATGTTACGTGACTTGTGCAAATAATTTAGGTGCAGCAATGGACATCTAATAATATGATCAAACAATAAAGAGACAGCAACTAACTTTTTGCTGAAACCCTATGCAATAGAGGCACAGGCACCAAGAAAATTTTTTCTTTCGCTTATTGAGAGTTTTATTATATTTTGAACAGTGTACTGCTATTTTATCCACACACAGCACTGATTAAGAAAATGAAACCAATACCACCATATTAACTTTTAAAAACTAAACTGGCCTAATAAAACCAGTATCCACAAAATTTTGTATCGGACTATTACTGTATTTACCCAAAAATAATTAAATAGTTTTTCCAAATTTGACAAATTAAATGCTGGGATCAAACTAGAATCGTGGAAGTATGTAATTGTCACCAAAATGATGTTTTTAAAATGGCACAGCGAGTAAATGTTTTTGAAACGGCACACCAGTATACAGTATCGCCGAGACCATGGATTGTGAACTGTGGCGCTAGCAGTCAGTGAAGTCAAGACTCATCTTTACTAGTATCACCAGCATCAACTTGCTCCATTGTTACCGTAATTTTTGAGGCAAGAAAATTGTAGCATTATATTCATAATGAATTTGGTAGAAAGGCGCAGGCACTACACCAAAAACAATGCCGAAAGTACTGCGGCATAGCAAACTTAAAAATCATTGTTGCAAATTACGCATCACGAATGAACACTTGTGAGGCAGCGCGGAAGTATGGTGTCAGCGAAGCAAACGGAAGGAACTGGAAAGCCGATTTGCAACAAATTAAAAATTCAAATAGTTCAAGAAAATCCTTCTGATGGCTGAAGAAAGGAATATTTCAAGAAATTTAAAATCATGTGGTTGCGTTCATAAAGGAAAAGCGGAATAAAGGAATGCTGGTGTCACGTGACATTATTTCATTGAAGGCACGGGAAATTGCCAGAGAACTGAACGTTCCAGCCAAGGAATTTAAAGCTAGTGTCGGCTAGTGTGTGCGAATGATGCAAGTTATGGTTTTTCTTTGAGGCGTCGCACATCTATAGCTCAAAAGATGCCTTCAGACTTTGAAGAAAAATTAGTGATGTTCCAGTGTCATGTTATCAAATTGAGAAAAGAATATGATAATTTGCTTGGCCAAATGGCAATGCAGATGAAACTGCAGTGTATTTTGATATGCCAAGCAATACCACTGTGGACACAAAAGGTGCCAAGTCAGTTACAGTCAAAACGACCGGAAACTAAAAACTGTGTGTCAAGTGATACTAGGTGTTTTGGCAGACGGCAGGAAATTGCCACCATTTGTTATTTTAAAACGAAAAACACCTCAGTAGGAGATGTTTGCACCAAATGTAATAATTTGGTGTCAAGAGAAAGGGTGGATGACGAGTGATTTGATGCAAGAGTGGTTGCGCCATGTTTGGAACAGAAGGCCTGCATTACAGAAGAAAAGAGGAATGCTTGTGCTGGATGCTTTTCGGGGCTATCTAACTCCTGAAGTAGAAAAATTCTGTACAGGCACTGAACACTGACTTAGCCATTATTCCATCAAGTAAGACGAGCCAACTTCAGGTCCCTGATGTGGTAGTCAACAAGCCGTTTAAAGGACCATATGCGACAGCAGCATAGCGACTGATTGCTTGCTAGAAATCAAGCTGT
This sequence comes from Medauroidea extradentata, assembly GCA_003012365.1. Taxonomy (NCBI): domain Eukaryota; kingdom Metazoa; phylum Arthropoda; class Insecta; order Phasmatodea; family Phasmatidae; genus Medauroidea; species Medauroidea extradentata. Next base: position 21,545 of record PNEQ01001958.1, on the reverse strand, counting down.
GACACCCATAGGGAAAATAAAGAAGCCTTCAAACTACCAGCTTGCTGTTTGGATTTCTATTGTTTGGAGTAGAATATCTCAAGACAGCATCAGCAGAGGATTCAAGAAGTGTTGAATTTTGAATGCTATGGATGTCACAGAAGATGACATATGCTGGGAAGAAGAACCAGTTGGCCACAACAGCAGCGACGAAACAGAATGTAATAGTGATTAGACATAGTATAGATAGGCATTCACCACACAGACAGTAGCACCAACATAGCAAGACACTACCATCTCACTGTTTTGAAATTAATTCACAGACTAGTACTTCTTGACAGAAACACACACTGAAAGTGATAAACACAAAGTCGCATAAGTGCGCACTCGCGCAAATTTGTGTTCATCTCTTTTATCATGTGTTTCTGTCAAGTACCAGCCTGTGAGTACTTCTACAGTCTGTCTACATATTTGATTGGTTAACGTAACGGCCAATACTATATTACATTTTGAAATTAATTGTGTATGTCTATAGTGCAAATTGTTTGTTTTTCTTGGCAGCATGAAAACATTTTACTGAAGGTGAATTTAAAGTATTTTCTATTCAATTAAAATAATTTTCGACTTATGTTCAACCAAAAGTTCTTTCCTTAATTCATAACCTAAAAGTAGGGGGTCTAATTATTTTCGTGTAAGTATGGTATTTATCAAAATATACCTGTGCGGGCCAGATAGACGAAGCCCCAGTCATGTTCTTCCTTGCGGAAGACATGCTGCATGCTGAATACTCCATTCTGCCACCCATGTATACTGCTGCCTTGATTAGCTTCGTAGCAGTCACTAGCAGTACAGTAGCTGACTATCAGCCGGCCTGATGCAGCCTGATTTGCTCCAGCCACCCATGTGTGGGCTTTGGCTGCAGTTTGATGCACCTCTCCTCGTGCCAGCCGCCAGGCCAGCGAGCCAGAAGTACGTCCCTGCCAACAAATTTAGAATTACAAATGATGTAGAAAGCACAGAATTCCTATAGTTCGTACATCATATACTGCAAAGCAATTTAAATTACGAACAACATATATAATTTTTCAAAAAACCTCATTGGTATATAACAAATATAAAATAACGAGCTAAATGTCAGCAGCCAACAAAAAATAAACTGACCTAATGATACTATTATGAACAGGTACCTGTTGCTCAGCAGCAGAGGTAGTGGCAGGAGATAGGAACTGAACTAGCTCAGCTACCAGGCGGCGCAGCAGGAAGGCACGTCGTATTGGGGAGAGCGCTGCCTGACGCTGGGCACGCAGGGACAGTATAGCATGCAGCAGGTCTAGCTCGGAGCACTGGGTACGTCTAGCCATTACATCGCTCCAAGAAGAACTGTAGCGCCAGGTGACATCTTGCACATCCTCGCAGGAGTATGCCAGCACATAGCTGAGCTTCTTACCCCACCCAGCCTCGTATAGCAATGGTCGGTCACATACATCCTCACATGGGTCACAATGAAGCCAACGTCCCTGTCCTGTTGAGAACACCTGCCAAACCCTTACATTCATTCTCAGAGCATTACTCTCTATAAAGTACAAGTGGCTGGGTTATGCATAGAGGTACATAATATAGCACTTGTAAATTTGTAATACAGTAGAGCCTCGATTTAATGTACATAGGAATAACAAAGACAGCAATTTCATGAAAGGATTTTTAGGAACCTTAAACAAATAACAAAAAATATATAAAAGAACTAAGTAACTTTGGTCAAATGGAATACAAATTTCAATGCAGGTGTATACAAATACTTTCACTGGTTGCAGTATATATGTACTTATTTCTCTGCAAATAGTTTTAAATCATCCGTCGAGAAACACAAAAAAATAATTCTTAAAATTCGTAGAAAACTCGTGGCCGTGGTTGGAAGTTAAGTGACTGAGCTGAGCATGCGCAGCCAAGCGAGCGAAGCTGTGTTGCATAACAAGCGTACGCCTAGATTCTTACCTTGTCTGCTGTCGAGTGAAAGAGCATCTAGGTACCCAATGTACACAGCGCGGTGCTGGGCAGAATTGGAAGTAAAACACAGACAGTGCTTCATGTCTCAGTCACAATGTGAAATACTGCTACATACTAATACTGTATCAGAAATATGAACTTCCATACATTTCATACAATTGCACAGTGGTAAACAAATTTACTAACTGTATTTTGCAAAAGGGCTTTTATATCAAAGCAAGCATTGTGTTACCTTGTCTAACATTGCACAACTACATACACTCAATTGTGAGTTGCTTCAGTTGATGATGGTATATCACATTTGGTAAACACAGACTGTTGTCATTTTAGACATCTACAGTGTAAAGAAGAAAACCTTGACCACAGTAATCTAAAGATGGATTCTAAAAATAATGAAATAGCAACTGTAATTGTCCTACCAGTCACTAGGTCGAATTGCATGTGTACATTTCTTCCTGTACACTAGAAAAGTACTAGCATGATACATACCACAAGTTCAAGAAATTCTGCAGGAAGTACAATAAGTGTCAAAAAAACCAAGACGTAAATATTTGAAAGACAATCCGCAAGTTACGTCATCAGAACATTCGTGTACACATCATTATTCACTGTAATACAATATATGACACCATTCAAAATCACCAACACAATCATATAATAATGAAAATGAACATAATACTACAGAAATTTTGCTCTCACACATTTAAAAACACAAAAAAATGGAAGGAACACATTTAACAGAAAACACATGCAAGAGGTACTGAGATAGTATGTCTGAAAGACAAACCTCAGTCCAAACATGGTCAGTGAGGTCAACGACCAGTCGAGCATCCCAGCCCAATGCTCGGCACATTAGTGTGAAGCAATTGGCCCACTCTCCACAGCGGCCCCGGCGTGTTTGCAGCAGCTTACTTGCATCATTGTAGCGTGGAAACAAGGTGGAGATGTGACATGATCCACACTTGTACACCTGCAACAAGTCTACCAATTGTAAACTTCACATAATTCTTACCTCTTCACTAACTCAATCTCCCTCCCACACACACACACACATGCACACACCACACACATACACATGCGCACCACACACACGTACGCATGCACACGCATATGTGCACAAGCAAAAACACACCTGTGCACCACACACACACTTGTGCACCACGCACCCACACCCTCACACATTCATACACACCTGCACCCACACACACAAATACAAGTGCTCACACACTCACTCTAACTCGCCACCTCTTTCACACACGCACACACACAGACACACCACACATACACACACACCCACACCCTTCACACACACACACACACAAAATCCTCACACCATCACCCCCCCACAACACACACCACCCCTCCCCACACACTCTACCACTACCAGCCACACACACTACCACCACCACCCACACATACACACCCACACACACATATACTACCACCCCACACACACACACCCCCTCTCTCTGTCACTATTAATTTCTATAACTCTTGTCACCCTCCCTCCTGACTGGGTGGGTAGGTTCCCCAGAGAGATGTTCTGGCTACATGAGCTAGAGAGATGGGGGAGCCCTCTGTGGGATGGGTCGCTGTGCATTGGGGGGAGTGAGTAGAACCCCGTGTGTAGGAAGCAAGGAGTGGGGGGCGCAACCTCTTACTTCACTCAGGATGTCATGGTGCCACTCACCTTAAAAGAGCTCTCGCAGGAGGCGGCGTGTCTTTTCAGACAAAGGATTCGGCCTCTTAGGCTCCTGTCAGGCTTCGCTTCATAGCTATTGCACGCGAGGGTGCGGTGCGGGTTGAGGTCGTGGGGGAGTCTTGATCGGGCTCACTAGAGGCTTAGGTTGTCTCAGCATTTCCCGCAGGATGCGGCTGAGGTCGTTGGGGCTGCGTTCGGAAGACTGATTCTCTGAGTCCTGCCTCCAGTATTGTCTATTGAGGACTGGCAATGGATGTGTGCGTTCGGGTAACCTTTCCGGGGCTGGTACCAGGCCAGAAGTAAGTGTTTGGGGAGCAGATTGAGTCTACGCCGAGCTATGGCGGCCTGTAATTTTTGCTCCTGGTGGGGTGCAATGCCTTTATGTATGACACTGGATGCTGGGTTGTTGGTGGTCGACGTTTAAACACACGAGTCACTGGTAAGATTGCCTATATTGCTAATTTCTTTGTACACTATTAAAGTTTGCACTTGTTACACTGGATTGTACACCTTCTACTTTGCAAAGTTCAACAACACTGTTTCTGATGACCTTGTGGTCGTACTATTCTCGCAAAGCCTCTTAGATATACAATTTCAACGGGGCAACTTTAGACTCAAGTTGTGACAGCGGTGCGCCAATCGGCGATCGCCGATACTACAAGGAAGACTTCCCTCTGTACGCGGCTAAGGTGTTCCAAAATACCCGCGAGCTAGCTTAGGTACCAGGTAGTGGGTAGGTGTTGGGAGGCATCCTATGGCTTCCTATCCAGACGGCAGACTGCAGGTATATATAGCTATATAGGTAAAGGTATAAGTAAGATACAGACTATGGCCTCCTATCCAGGCGGCAGGCTGCATGGTATTTTAAGACGAGAGGTGTGTAGAATCTGAGGTAGGAGCAGGCAAGATACAGACTATGGCCTCCTATCCAGGCGGCAGGTTGTGTGGTATATAGAGGATAAGGGAGAGTCCCTAGGTTCGCCGGGTGGGAAGCCGGGCCATAGACTGCTTATTACTGGGGCAAACAACCCTCCTTATATACCCCATCCTGGGGGTGGAAACACCGTTAGTGGGTGGTGATGCGGCCACCTACAGCTACAGGCATACCACACCAACAACCACGTACGTCCTTAAACAAAAATCCCAAACGTAACTACAAAAATTTTCCCGTGGACATTGTAAAAAATACGCTAGTGTTTCCAGAAACAAATATAAATATATTAGCCCCTAGTAATGATCACATGTTATTTAACATTATTTTACATAAAATATTGGTAATTGAAGCTAGTTGGCTAACGTGCTTTGTTTACAAATGCAGTCATGTTTATTGAGTCTTTCTTATCACGATACTACGTTTTTTTATACACTGGATTACGAACAGATTCTCAGCAAAGGTAAATATAAATACCATGGTATGTAAAACTAGTAATTATGTGGCAACACGAGTAGAAATGTTACGCTTCACGTCCCTTGTATATTTGGGCCGGTAGGCCTAACCTAACCTACATTACAAAGTGTGGGACGAGCGTAAAAAAAAATTAAAGCAACTCACGGGGGTGCATCATTCTCACACCTTACTCACTCGCTCCCACTATCTATCTCACTCACTGACTAATTCACTCACTCACTCTTATCTCATGCAACCTTTTATCCCTCAGAATTTTTCTCACATTCGCTGACACACACTCTCAATCTTTGTCACTATCTCACTCTCACGCTCTTCTCACACATTCACTTTCTCTCTAAACTGTCTTATTAAGATGACTTGATAACAAGGTAATACTAAGAACAATTTCACGTACAAATATTGCTAACTTTATAATTCAGGTCTGAAGCAGGATTATGTTATTTTTAATATATAACTTGTTTTTTCCATAGCATCTGAATGGTGTTGACATAGTAGGTAATTAGTGACTGGTGATGAAGGCTGGGAAGTTGGCTAGCCAGCTGGAGGGCACGGCAACAGGGCAGTAGACTTGTGTGACATTGTGGAAGCCGTGTAACTATGTAATAAAGATATGTAGTGTAAAGTTAAGTCTTGCTCATATTGCGTTATAGTAACTGCCCACAGTACTTAAACATGGCGCAGTCGGTAGGATTTTAATATGAGGGGTACAGTCGGTGAATCTAATGTGATTGCGACAGGTCTCTCAAGTGAGTCGTGTGCCAAAACAAGTTATCTAACAGCAAGGCGAGATGGACAACAAGCACCAAGACATTGGAAAGAAGTAATAACGTGAGCACCGAAGAAGGAAAGTGCAGGATTTACAAAGTAAGATACTTATAGAACTCTACAAATTGTCGCCACCCCTTCGTCAAAGAGGTTCCCCCAGGAACGCTGAGGGGGCGCTGGCTTAGTTGAGACTCTATGGTTGGCTTTAGCCCTGAGGGGGTGTGATGCTGTGCCTCAGTGCCAGGGGCTGAGTGGAGCCACGTAACAACACAAAGACACGTCAAGGGGGGATAGTTTCTTACTTAGAACACTATGTAGGGTTGATATTTACCTTAACCAAATAGGTCCGTAAGCAAGGCCTTCTTGCGGTTTGAGAGTGATGGAGGTTCTAGATACGCTTCGTTCGGAAGCTGTTGAACTCACTGAGGGCGAGGAGTGGAGAGTTTAAACTGCGACTTTATCTGGCTGATTGGTGTTGGTGCCCGCCTTGTCATGCATCGCAATATCCTACTCAGCGAGTCAGGGTTAAGAGACCTTCGTTTTTTGGACGATGGTGGGGTCTCTGGATTACTAGGAGCTATTTCAGGATGTGTAGCACTCTGTTGGCGGTACTGTATGCACAAGTCGTGCAGCGTGGGCCCCCAGGACCTTTTGAGGTGGGAGTATTAGACCCTTTGGAAAAGAGGCCAGATGGGCCTTATCATAGCGCTGAATAGCAGCCTTAGTTTTTCTCTCTTCTAAAGAGAGGATTTCCTCAGTACTCACGTTGATTACAAGGACATCTTCGTCACACATTTTAAATAAATATTCAGGTAACTATGGTTTTTGCACTGTATTTACAAATTTAGGGCACTGGTTCACAATTAATGTACACAACTCGTATGCTTAAAGATGAACAAGTATTTATATAAATGATTCACTAACACACGGGGTGGAGCCTCACGCACACGCTAATACTGACTTCCGGTCTTTTTATAGATGACTCACCACATGGTGGCCAGAGATATGTGCATAGGGTGCTTTATGTAACTTACGTCGCGCGCCAGACGCGGAAGAGCTAGACAAATGGTCCTCCCTGAGAACCGTCCAGTAAATTACAAAATGGTGATGGCGAGAAGGATCCAGGGTTCCCTTTACAAGAAACATCCTGGAGGTTATCAGGGTGTTCCCTTCGCAAGAAAACTGCCCCTGGGTTAGGTAAGGGGTGGAGGGTTCCCTTTACAAGAAACAGCCTCTCGGGTTTAAGGTGAGGATAGGTCCGGCAAGGCCGAGAAAGCAAGCTGCTGGACGACTCTGGGAGGCCGAGCTGCCAGTGAACTGATGTTTAAGAGTTGGTTACGCCCTTTTTATAACCGAATCTGAGGGCTGAAGTCCCGTTAGGCGGGTGGCAAATATGGCGGCCAAAACTATGCAGTCTCTAACTGCAGGCGTGCCACACTGGCAAACTTCCCTACTAATATCACACGCTCGTGTTGCCGTTTCACTACTATAATTATTATACAAAACCCTTTTAAATTAACACAAAATGTATTTACAAACATATTAAAAAGTATACAATGTATATTTAATGTACATAGTCTCCCGTGATTTTTATTACTGCACTTTATAGAGTCCGTGCACAGGGTTGGTACTATTGACAAGGCACTCAGCCGTACATTGTAAACAAACACTAGTACAGGTTAATAAATGTTATGAAGGCAGTTATACGTGGAAAATGAATACTGGATAACCTTTGAGCATAAGTAAATACGTACTGTTATACAAATAAAGTTTAGTTTTCACCATCTTACATGCTAAAATATTATTCTTACGTAAAAATAAACGGCAACATAGCAATTGGGCAAGGCGAGGGGCAAGTGCTAGTGCCTTCAGGCTTAAATAGCGAGTGTTAGAAAACCAGGGGTGAGCGTTAACGTATTTTATAGTGGACATAACGGCGTGGCGTCAAAATGAGATATAATCTACTAACAAAATGGATAAACTAACTTTGACTGCTTTTAACCTCCCACATAATTAAACCTGGAAGAGAATGTGCACGAAAACTGGTTGTGGTTTAAGAGACACTTCATGGTTTATCTCCGATCCTATGGAAGATATCTAGAACTAAAATATGTTACTTCAGAAGAGAAGAGGAAATTGTCTAATACCAAAGCATGAATTTTGCTTAGTGTAGCAGAGGAAGATGCACTAGATTTAGCAGTTACATTTGGATTAAAGGACAAAGAATTATAACGACTTTGATCAACTAACTGAAGCCTTTGACAATTATGCTGCTCCCAAGACGTGTATTCAACTAAAGCTGCCAAAAGGAAAGGGAAACATCTGATCACTTCCAAAAGGAGACCAGGAATATAATAAAGAGTTGCGGATTTGGTGACCAAAAGAACAGCATCCTTAGGGAGTGAACTGTTACTAATTAAGAGATAACCATCTTAAAGTTTGTGTAGAGGACCTTAAGTTGGACCAAGTTACTGTACTTGGGACTGCTGGGCTGCGGAACGCAATAAAATGTACACAAAAAAGCTGACCAAAAATTAAGGCAAACAGGTGCCACTGCATGCAGTGAGTATTGGCCAACGAAGACAGCAACCAACAAACCACAATAGACAAAACAGTGACAACCGCAGTGGAACCAGAGGTAGCTGGCAACAATCGGAGAGCAGTCACAGTTATCACCCTAGGACATGTAAAAGGTGTGGTAAGGACTCATAGGTACGGTACATGCTCTGTTTAAGGACAAACTTGTGCCTATTGTTAGGAGAAGGATAATTTTGTCAATCAATGCATAAAGGCAAAACAGCACAGGTAAAAGGAGCTGGAAGAAGTACCTGTTGAGGTTGATGCAGCAGAAACATTCTACTGTGAACACATTAGAGTCTAAACCATAGAACAGGAAGGTCGTAAGGAGTGGAAGCAAAGCATTAGTGTTAACAGTCAGGTAGTGGTGTTCAAACTCGACACTGGTTCCAAGGTGAATATATTCACTCTGCAGACACTTGAGAAAATACAAGGCGAAAATCAGATGCCCAAGACCAGGGCAACAATAGTGGCATACGAGGGAGCTAAATTAACCCCAGAGTGTTGTGTGCATTTCAGCTGCACTCATGAAGAAACTACACGTAATCTTGAATTCCTAGTGGTCAACATAAATGCTGTCCCTATATTAGGAATACAAGCTTGAATGGAGCTAAGGTTGATAAAGCACCTTGAACAAGTCGGTGAGGACAAGGAGAGGCTAAATACCAAAAAAGAAGTTTGCTGCAAAGTACAGAGATGTGTTTCAAAGGCTACGAAAAAAAAAACTGGTCAGTACACAACTGTGACAGAACCCGACTCTGGACAAATAAGTAGACCAGGGGGGCTGGAAAATACAGCTAGAGTGTTCGTGTGCAAGATATTTTGAATGGTCAGATTCGAATACGGTATGCTCCACTGTCTTGAATGTGTATACAAATTAAGTGCACGAAGCGAGCACCGTTTGTCGACAAGATGAACGCTATTCGACTTACAAAATATGAGTTTGTGTGACAACTAGGGCATTTAAACTGTTTATCAGTATCATACATGAATCTTAATATTATCAGAAACGAGTTTGTGTGACAACTAGGGCATTTAAACTGTTTATCAGTATGATACAAGAATCTTAATATTATCAGAAACAATCTCCGTGTGTCTAAATTGATCAAACACAAAAGGAAAAGCTATCATACTGGAAAAACTGGAATTTGCACGTTATGTATAATAAATATCATATTTTCGGATGGTATCTCATGTAGGATCCGCAGCACTACGGTTCAAAGCTAGTTTACTGCCGAAAATATTTGGGTACGAAACTCCCCACAGGCAAATCTTTTTTATTTCCATAAATACAGTGAACCCTCAATAACTCGGACTAAAAGGGGGGAGAAGCTGTCCGAGTTACGATTTGTCCATGTAATTGAGGGGCGTCCGGGTAGGAGGGGTTATCAGTCAATCACAAGAAATGTGAGGAAATCAGTACGCTATCATTTCTACAAGCAAAAGAAATGGCAATATATACTGCTTTGTACGTATAAATTTACAGGAGGGGGTAGTGGGGAAATTATCACTGTAACGAGAGAACTATAAAAGAAAGAATGTCAAACAACTTGGAACGGCAGATTCTTTTTTATTTATTTTTTATGCTACTTCTGGCTGATCTTTTTTCATCTGTGCTAGAAGCTGGTACCAAGGCACCCTTCGACCACATAAAAGTTCTCACCCCTTTCTCTCGTTTGGCTGGCGACAGTCTGTGCGTACCCGTGTGTGAGATGTAGCCCAGGAATCTAAGGCCATTTTCGGCCAAAACCTCCAAAAAATTTGTCCAAAGCTGAAATTTGGCTCACTTGTAGAGTCGAGCATGCTTAATAACATATCAAAACTTTACCGCTCAAATCCGTGTGGTCACATCGAAATTGTGCAACAAAGTCATAAGTGACGCGTTAGTGCAGCGTTATACTAAACTGCTGCCATGAGGCGTAACTTTTACCGTACAGTTAAAACAAATAGTTCAAAATAATTTAGAAATTCTGTTCTACGTAAATATGCTAAGAAATATCTAAAAATTTTAAGTTAACTATACACCGCAAAACAACAAAGTGAAGGAATGTATTATTTTATCAATTTAGAGGAAATTCGACAACGATTATCAGCAAAACTAAACGTCTACGTGAAAATCATGCCCAGTATATTTTGTTGCCCATTCTTTCAGCTTTCGATTGGTATGTCAGTGAACAAGTTAGAGTATTTCGTTGGATCACTAGAGCAGTCCGAGTGTCGCAGTGTACCAGGTTCGGCGCGGCGGGCAGGTCAAGCAGCTAACACAGGATGGGTGCGTGTATTTCCGGGAATTCCAAATGTCTAGGGTTACAAACATGTTTACTTAGGCACACAAATGCCTTCTGTTTAGTCTGTATCGATTCTCGTCAGATTTATGACAGGTTACTGCATTTTCGGTGGCCAGTATCTCAGTAAACCTAATTTCTACGAGAAAATTGTAAAAACTTCTCGGCAATATTTTTGAAAGTGTTTTATTTTTACAATATGTAATTTACAGAAAAAATAAGAGAACATACTATTACCTTAAGCTCTGTAAAATAAACAGGCTATTTTCTTTGTATGTGGGAATTAGGATATTTCATACACTACGTGTGAAGATGTCGGTTAAGTCGCAGGTTACTTGTGAAGTATTATGCTCAGTGCTGAATAAAGAATTGTGAAACGTACAAACTGAGTGTAAAAACTATGGAAACGGAGATTATTTTTATAGCAATTAAACCTGTTGCACTGAATAAAGACTGTTGGGCTACAAAGTAAAATAACTTTGTACGTTTACAACAAACGTTTTGGGATGACGTTTCAAAAAAAAAATCTGTAATTTTACAAAAATATTGTGAACTTTTGCAGAATGCATATCGATATACAAATATGTATGTTTAATTTTTAAAAAATTGCATACTTACAAATTATACGTGTCCATTTACAAATAAATTTTTGTACATTTTACAATAATTGGTTGAAATGACACCAAACCATTTTTTGGAAACTGTTTCCCAAGATTTTTTTGTAAAAATACAAAATATTTTGTAAAATATGACAAGCTTGAAGGTTATATTGTTTGACATCAAACACTGCTCATAAAAATATGTCTCACTATTCTTCACAGGCATTTGGAAAATTTAGACCGCTTTATTGACGTGCAACATTCTTGTTGTAGTAGCTAGACTGATAAATGTTTTGACATAATTTTACGAACACTTTTAGTAAAGTATGATTTTTTTAGTGTGTATTTAAATGAATACAACGGCTATCACACATCACGTTGCTTTAAAGAATATGGAGAAGGGTAGATGTGTACGCTTTGTTCGATGATAGGCTTCATTTCTGAATCTGAATGACTTATACTGTGGTCAACCAGCAGAAATAACCAATATGGAGAATAACCACGTGCACAGAACGGAACATATGTGTGGAAAAAGGAATTAACCCAGATGTGCATGTAAGACGAAAATCTTTTCGGAAAATTTCTGGTTTCTATGAATGCGGAAAACAAGTGGTGCTGTCTTTATCAGGTTACAGATATCGTTGTAGCAGAAGCTAGGTATCACAATTTTTGCAGTAAACTTTCGCAAATGGTTTCAATTTATACAGAAATAAAAGATTCAGTGCTGGTCGTCCTATCGACACAAACAAAAATAAAAGTTTTGCAAAGCTTTGTTCTTTTTAATAAGAAAAGCTGTGAACGTCAATTTTCATTGACAGAACTGTGCGGTTTCAGGGTCAGTTCTGGAGAGGAGATATCCCGTAGAAATAAAAACTTTAAAAGAAAAAAAGGACAGTTACATTTCAGTGCTTAGAGAAACCGTACACAGAGAAAAAGATTTGGTACATTCAATCGTGTACTTCTTTATATATGGCGAAACAAGCGTGTGAAATTTGAATCAACCAAATATTCACTTGCCACTAAGCTTTAGTTCTCTCAACAAGAGTGTTTAATCAAATTAAATGTACATTTTGTTAGAACAACCAAACCAATATTTGACACATTTAATATATTGCTAAAAGAACAAAGATTTTGTTGGATCATATACATACTTGTTACGCCACATACAAACGTATACAATGTTAACTGGAACAAACCTTTTTCTCCGTGTAAACATTTAATCAAACTAAATAAAATAACGTAAATAAAATATTGTGACGTAAAGGTACCCTAGTTTAATTTAAAAAAATGTAACACATTACACACAATCTTTAAAAATAACAATACCTGTGTAGATGCAAATCAACAAACACTAAGTTCTCGTGGACTTGATATTGTACACATCAAAGAAATACCGCAGCCTACCGAAACTTATTATTCACTTGAGGATTTGTGGCTGTATGGAACATGGGCAAATATTCCCTCATCTCCTTCGTAGAGTGGTTATATTACGAACGTTAAAAGTGGACGTGGACATCGCAACGCAAGCAAAATGAGTTTCTTCCATTCATTAACTTGAACTCTGGAAATTCAAGTGTAATGTATACAACGTTGTGCTGTGCTATGCTATCTTATACCTAAATAGTAAGGAAACAGGGTCAGTTTGGCACTTTGTAATGTTTAATCAAACTCTTTAAATTAAGGTGGTTGATATTATTACATGCTATATTTCTGGAGAACTAGCCAATGCGACTGTGACATGGAGGCTTCCATATTTTGATGTCCTTGACGGAATCAGTGGGAGACACAGTCTCAGGCAGTAATTTGCTTCAGCGTCTGTCACATCTGTGATCTCAGGACATGCACATACAAGATCGTTTCGTGCCCATTTCCTTATTCAAGTAGCTCTTGGTCATTTAATATGATGCATGTGATCCGATAAAAATTATTTGAAGTAAATTGAAATACAAGTGTTCACAGGATTCTCTGAAAATAAACTTCCAGCATTAGGGCGCTACCGAACTCAGAGCTGTGACGCGAGTAAGGATAGTGATATAAGCTATATGTTAATTAGTATTCTACGTGGCTCGGTGTCTAACCTACGTACATCCCTCCATTAATTGTTCTGTTTTCGGTGAGGCCTGCACTCAAACAAGATTTTTTAGAGGTTTTCAAAATACTATGAAAGTACTCGAAAACATACCATAAATATGTTCCTGTAATTTTATTCCTATAGCAATATTCTCCTCTTCTAAATGAAGAATGATTTCTGTCCGATAGTGATATCAGTAAAAATGATAGCACCGCCAAACATATTTTAACTTGTAAATCACTATACTTGCTCATGCCACGACTCTGGTAGGCAGCGCACTCAACGAACACTATCTTGTCCATTACTGTAAATTCATAGATTGACAGCATATCCGTCAGTCGCACTGTATATCAATGTCAATATTTCGACCAAATAGGTCACACACGGCAGTTTATCAACGGACGTTTCTCAGGTTTTTCCGTTTACGAATAATATTTCATTCAGTGCATGAAAATACAACACTAAACTACCTAGGGACTTTTAAACTGTGTGAAAATGTAAGGCATTTTCAGCATATTTTAAAATGTCAGTAATAATTGTATTTTTTTTTTTTTGCAGTTATATAGTCTTTACTTATTTCTCGTTTTGTGTGGTAAACTGTGTTTTAGTTATTTTCGTATAATTTTTATGCTAGGCCTAGCAGTCTGTGATTTAATGTAATGTTTTATGTATTTATAATAGAACTATGATAAAAAATAATGCTAATTATCACTGCAAATTGGTAATTTAAAAATTGCAAAATTATTTTATGAATTGTAGACAGTATATAAAACAAAGAGAGAACCCATCCTGAACATAAATTTAAGTGTCAATGATGTCGAGAACGAGCAGAGGGAAGTGGAATGTAGCAGTAGTTTGACCTGTCCACCGCGCCGAACCAGGTACACTGCGATGCTCGGACTGCTCTAGTGATCCAACGAAATAAGCTAACTTGTTCACTGACATACCAATAGAAAGTTGAAAGAATGGGAAACAAAATATACTTGACATGTTTTTCACGTAGACGTTTAGTTTTGCTGATAATTGTTGTCGAAATTCCACATCATTGATAAAATAATACATTCTTTCATTTTGTTGTTTTACGGTGTATAGTTAACTTAACATATTTAGGTATTTCTTAACATTTTACGTAGAACAGAGTTTCTAGATTATTTTGAACTAATTGTTTTAACTGTACGGTAAAAGTTACGCCTCATGGCAGCAGTTTAGTATAAAGCTGCACTAACGTGTCACTTATGACTTTGTTGCACGATTTCGATGTGACGCACACGGATTTGAGCGGTAAAGTTTTGATATGTTATTAAGCATGTTCGACTTTGCAAGTGAGCCAAATTTCAGCTTTGGACAAATTTTTTGGAGGTTAAAACCTTTGATTCCTGGCCTAATAAGCTAGGGTGGTAGAGCACAAGCGGAAGTAGTCAAGGTCAACCGGTACAGTCTCAACAGTAATAAAAACACAGCACGTGACCACACACAACTCACGAGATGTTTACGTGAAAAATTGCTCTACATCAGCATGTCACAGTGTCTGCAGACAGCTGCTAGTTTCCTACGAGAAATTGTTTTTTTTTTTTTTTCAGAGCCACTTTGTTAGAATACGAGGCCAGGAGCAACGTATCTCAGTCTACCTTTCATCCTTTTTTTTTTGTTGACGTGATAATGTGCGCTTGTAGGCCTCCCTTCATATTATCGTACCTTGGCTGCGTCATCATAGATAAGTGACGTCTTTACACACTCTTTACACTTAAAATAAATTTCACAGATACCATCAACATTATCGGGAACTCAATAAAAGCCCATTCATTTTAACCATTTAACTTTTTCGAAAGCGAGGCGCTCTAGAATGTGCGACCCGAGGCAAAAGCCTCTTTCTGCCCCCTCCCCTTTTTTATAATTTATTAAGCCCTGTTTCTTTTCGATATCGTGCCGGCCTCTAGCGTAGTGGGTTAGGTGGCAGTTTACGGTGCGAGAGGCCCTGGGTTTGAATCCTTGCTCGGGCATGGATGTTGTGTTGTTCTTTCACCTCACTTCATCCTCATCGGCTTCTAAGACGTCGATAAAGGACCGTAAAACCCTCTCACCACCTTGTCTACATTGCAATGCAAACCAATGGCTTTTAATTTTTTTTTATTAATGTCCGGAACAAATTGTTTTGCAATCTTGAATTTATCGCACATACCAGAACAAAATAAATTTTCCTTTAGGTGCCACTGTGACGTGCAGATACCATCCAATTCACCAGCACCATACTGAAAAGTTTATTTATGACGCACGTGCGTGTCTGGCTCGCGCGGTGAAGAGGGAGGAAAGATAAAGAAGGAAGGTCGGCCTGCTGAGTTGCATCTCTACTCGCGCGCCTCGCTAGCAACATTTAACCACACGGAACTCTCCAGATATTTTACGGTGGGATTATTAAAGACTACGTAGCGATGAGCAACTGCTTTTAAAGATTCATACTGTTTTTAAATAAAACGTCATGGATTTAAATGAGGCAGACAATTTGCTTATGATTTTTGACCAATAAAAAATTTAATTAAAATTAATTTTGTTTTTTGAAATTCTGTCAGAGTTATCCGAAGTCCGGGACATCGAGGTCCGAGTTATCGAGGGTTCACTTTACACTGATAATTTCACGTTATAAAAAGAACTCTATGAATAATTTATATATTTTACTAAATTTTTTTGTTTTATAGCATATTCCAGTACCCACATCACAATGATCTCAGTGCACACTGGCCAGGTTCCCCGTATTCTAGTTGCCAGAACTCGTGGTGAGAGAATTCTGATTTTCGTATTCCATTTGCAAGTCACAATCACTGAGCGCAAACCGCGAGCAATCATTCCCACTCCGTCTCTAGAGATAATTCTGCATTTTCGTGCAAATATGGCGGCAATCACTAGTTACATAAACAAGGTGAAAAAAGTGTTCCCTGGGTTGAAAATTCAACAATTATGAATCAGTTTAGCACTTGAACAATACACAACAAGTAACAAAATGTCAAAATATTATTTTGTTAATAATATTGTTGCGTGTTGGCCGGGCAGCAGGCACATTACATCATGCTGGGTGGTCATCCCTGTGAGTCAACCAGAGATGTCGTGGGTTTTCTCATTTATGTCGCAACTCCCGAGAGAAGTCATTGTGATTCCCCGATGACGCCAGTGCGAATACATGACTATCAACAGTCACGAGTGAGATGGTGTCTATTTTTAGACCTCTGATCATCATATTGCATTAGCCATTGACGTCATTGAAGAGGCTGTATAAAAGCATCGGAACTGCACAACATGAGTCAGTCTAGTATTGCAGAGTCTTGTGCGGAGTATGGAAGAGAGTCGGGAAGAGTCTAGTATTGTGCGGTCTTGTGGAGTCGTGACGAGTCAGTGAGTCTGGAGTTCGAAGTCTGAAGAGGGACAGCGCCCTAAGGGGCGGCGTTGCCACTGGGGCGGCAATGGACGTCGTTAGAAGTGACGGGCCGAGAGGAGACACTGGCGGCGGCACAGATATGAGGTTCCAGCGCCTTGGGGGTGGAATCACGACGGCGCGAGGCTGATGTAACATCGGCGGAGCTGAGGAGGTGTAGCGACTCGAGGATGGCAACTCGACGGCACCGGTGGTCGGTGTCGAGGCTGAGTAACATCAGCGCCCTATAGAAGGGACACACAACACTCAGGTGTTGTGTCAGCGCGACTGAGCTGACGACGTGTTGTGTCTCGAGGATGGCAACACGGCAGCGGTGGTTGGTGTCGAGGCTGTGTGACGCCAGTGGGTTGCAGGAAGGACGAACAACACTTGTGGTGTTGTGTTGGAGTGCTGTAGAGGTGGTGAGCTGTGGAGAACAACACTGACGGTGGTGTGTCGAGGAGGGTAGTAACTGGTGACTTGAGGAGACTGTCTACCCGGTGATTCAAGAGAAGAAGTGCTTGGAGAGTTCGCTATTGGTCCTGCTCGGAGGAGGTGCTGGGCTGGTGCAGAGAGGCTGGCGAGGACATCTTGGTGATGTCAGGAAGACGTCTTGGGGACGTCCGGGTCTACTGCGAGGCTACAGGCACATACCTTCGGAGCAGGACCGGGTGAGACAAGAAGGCTTCTGCTGCGGGTCGACAGGCGAAGAAGGAGGTGCGCGACGGGAGTCGAACCGAAGACCTCAAGAGTGAAGACAGCGATGCACTCTGGGTGCTGCACTGTACATGGTGAGCCATCCTCCCTTAGGACTGTTAATGTTGTACATTGTCATTATTAGAGAGACTGTTGAGTGGATATATGACTGAACTTTTATTATTGTGATTTGTAGTCGTAAATTGATTAATGGTAAATATTCTTGTTCTTTAATTGTCTAAGTTAGCTAATGTTCTGTGGAACAGTACTAATTGTGTGCGTAATTAATTGTGTTGTGAGAGTTATAGTTGATTACTGTTTTGTGTATTTCATAGCTTTGTGAGCTATTAAATCCAGTACTTAATTTAACTCTTTTATTTATAATTATAAGACCTCTATCCCAAAAGAACTCATGGGTATTGCACACATGAAAAGTTTTGTGCTCCTCAAACTTGTAACAATATTGTTTGTTGCTAAAACGATGATAAGGTTAGTCTAGCCTGGTGGTTTGTGTACATACTTACTAGCTGGTCAAGAAAGGGAAAGTGGAGACAATTGCTTCATGAGATTTGCAGATTTTAATTTCCGTCTAATATAAATTTGCACGGTAAATGGGATGTATGCCAGTTGTTAGAGCATAAACAATATGCACTCGTCGCGAGCAGTCACGCTACACATGCCCTCGGCCAGTTTTCAGATCGCTCTGAGAGCGTCCCCAGAGCAGTCAATTGGAATACACCATTAGACTCATTGAAACTAATCTTTATTTCCCAGTTTGTAGAGATGAAACTACTAATGTTACAAATGTAGTGTATATCCACATTAATTACTCTTAAAATTTGTCATCTATATGCTTCACAAATATTTAGCTGCCAAAGTGTAATTTTTAAATTAAATAACATACAGTGTAACATGAAAAGTTCCTTTTTCTGTACGATGAGTTAACTAAAAAATACACAAGACTTTTAATAAGGCTAACAAAACAAATAATTTTAAATAAACTAAAGCTTAAGTTACAATGTTTTAACATACAGTAATGTAGTTATTCTAATGATTTCACGTACAGTAGTTGATTTGTGGCATTCTAATTAATTTAGAGCAAATTTATGTAAGAGGCCAAATACTTACTGTTAACATCTCGAATCTTTTTTGTCCCAGTATTTTACTCAAAAAGAACAGCCCTAAATTTTTTAACAGTAATCATAATTATAAAAACATTACTGTTTGTTGCTTGTGATTCAACACCAATTGTTTAAATTATATTTTACAACGTTACAATTATTCACAGAGACAAATAAATAAACGTATATGAATGCACAAATAATGGAAGGAAAAATAAACTCGTTACGTAGATACAGCCAAGTTAAATTTTTCCTGTGATGATCACCCAACCGTATTAATGTTTTTTTATTTACTATTCTGTCTACATTTTAGTGCATTTTTGTTAGCCATTTACTGAGTTTTTGAAATGGCACAAATTAGTACGTTTCAGTCAATCACAAAAATGTACGACTCATTACACGCAATGTCAGTGGATTTAATTAAAAATGATACTATATTAATTTTAAAATAACTGGTTCAGAAATCTCTATATATAAAAATGAAAGCTGACTGACTGACTGACTTATCAAACTGCAGCCCAAACCACTGGACCTAGAATCGTGAAATTTTTTGTGGGTGTTCCCTTCAGGTCGTAGGCGAGCACTAAGAAGGGATTTTTCGAAATTCAACCTCTAAGGGGGTGAAAAGGGGTGAAATATGTTTCCGAAGAAACGTCGATAGAGCTCGAACCCGACCGCCAATCATCGTAATTTTTACTTTAATAGGTCACTCGTAAAAATGCATATTAGTTAATTTAAGGATTTTTCGAAGTTCAACATTTAAGGGGCTGAAAAGACCTTAAATGTGTTTCCAATCAACTATCGATATCTATCAAACCCTTCGGGATGGAGAGTTGATATTCACTTCAAAATATTCTTTACATAAATACCCAAAAAGCAGTTTTAGGTTTTTTTGAAATTTAATCCCCAGGCAGTAAAAAGGGGCAAAATGTGTTTTTAATGAATCGTCTATAGCTTTGAAACACAATTGGCTATCGTCGTGATTTTAACTTTAATTGGTTGCTTTTACAAATGTCTATGACAGGACTCAAAGACGTTTCGAAATTCTTTATTTAAAGGGGCGAAAATATGTGAAATGTGTTTTCGATTATCCTTCCATATCTATCGAATCAATCGAGATATCGAAGTGCTCTTTGCTTTAAATTGGTGCTTTTGTAAATATCTCAAGTAACATTTAAAATATATTTTCTGAATTCGGCCCTAAACTGGTTTAAAAAGGGGTAATATGAGTTTTCGACTCACATTCAATATATATCGATCCCATAGTTTTTTATATAGCGACGTGATTTTTGTTTAGGATTTATGCATACTCAAATACCAAAAAAGTAATTTCAGAAATTTTCGAAATTCACCACCTAAGGACGTAAAAAGGGGTGAAAAGTGGTAAAAAGCTTTTTCAATTAATCGTCGATATATCTTGAACCCAGCGGGCTAATGTTGTGTTTTTTTACGTCCACGAGATACCAATAAAGTATTTTAAAACGTGATTCAAGGGTTTTTCGAAAATTACTCTCGTAAGTGGTGAAAAGACCTTGAACGTGTTTTAGATAAATCCTCGATATCTATCGAACCCGTCGAGATATACAACTAAATTTTGCTTCAGGATGATGATTACAGAAATTTTCACAAAACGGTTTTTAGATTTTTCGAAATTCGATTTCTCAATACTGTGCAGGGGTGATATGTGTTTTTTAAGTGAATGATCGATTTAGATTCGACTGAACGGGCTAGCGACGTGATTTACACTTCAGTTGGATACTTATACAAATGTCTAAGATGTAAATTTAAAATATTTCGAAATTCGACACCCAAAAGGGCGAAAAAGCACAAAATTTGGTTTCCATCAACCCACGATATCTATCCAACCAGTAGCGATATTGAGGCGTTGTTCGCGTCAGAGTGATGCTTACGTAAATATTTAAAAAAATATGCATGTATTTTTTTTTTTTATAAAAAATGTGATTATTAAGACTAAAACTTAGTTGGTCAGTAATCAAGGCAGACGATCCGAAAAGCAGGAACGAGCAGCGAGAAACAACCTAGGAGTTTCACTCTACAGTAACCTATCGAGACGTGGTGTTGTACAACCTCTATGAGCCCAGGACACAGATATTTTATATTATTTTTTTAAATAAATTTTATTTTAATGAATTATTTCGACGTTACGTGACGCAGTTGTTTGTTACTCAGGTCTAAATTCCGGGAGGTTCTGGACTCGAATTCTGTTAAAAGCTGCGTGCGAACGTTCAATTCTGACACACAAAAATTACAAGGCAGATCGAATTAGTGCAATTTGCATGTATTCTTTAAAAGGGGTAAAATAGCAGTTCGCTTTCCGCTTAGGTTCCTCTACAATATCAGCTGACATATCGTTGGTATACTGCCAAAAGTGATTAAGTTATAAATGCTATTTCGCTTGAAAACAGTATTAAATTGTAGATATTAACAACATTTTGGTATGTTACTATACTGTGACACAACAGTACGAAACGACGAATAGTCTTTAAACTTGGGCAATTGTTCGTGAACAACATATACATATTCCTAGCATTTTTATAATTTTTTCTCATTTTGACTTTGTCTTTTTTGGCAGTAAACCGACGATATATCATCTCACTAATCTCAGGTTTGGGGCACCAAATACGTTTCCGCGAAACCTTTACCCTTTGAAACTTTGTAATGTCAATAAAGTTATAAAGTGAATATTTTGAAAATATATAATTGAGGGCACCGTCACCAATGGTTGTGCACAGGGTAAACAGATGTTTCTCATTCGATTAACCTCTTACCTTAGGTGTCTGTAATTACCCCACAACGTCAAATAGGCAGGGCTATAAATAAGGCCCAGGAGTAGTCGCTGTTAGTGGCAGGGACAAACTTAAGACTGCTTTTCGCGTGGACAGCTATAGCTACTTATCCTGCTGCAGAATTAGTT
>PNEQ01001957.1:53954-95265 GCA_003012365.1 Medauroidea extradentata | reverse complement strand
GGAGCAGAGACTTTAGCCAGATTAGGAATAAATCTACCTACATATTTCACTAGTCCAAGAAAACGCAGCAACTCTGGTTTATTGTTAGGTACCGGCATGCACAAAATAGCATCAACATGCTTCTTGTCTGGCTCCACACCTTGAGACGAGATTACATTTCCCACATAACTAACACGTGAAACTAGATATTGGAATTTTGTATCATTAAGCTTAACATTGCATTCTCTTGCTCTACACAACACTTTACGTACTATTGATTCCAACTCTACTTTTGAATTAGCCCTCATAATAAAGTCATCAAAGTACACCTCTACTCCATCAATCCCACCAAATATTTCAGACATTTTTCTCTGAAATATTTCAGGGGCATAACTAAGCCCAAAAGGGAGGCGATTAAACTTAAACCTCCCAAATGGAGTGACAAAACAGCAAAGATCTGAACTAGCTTCATCGAGAGGAACCTGGAAAAACCCATTTGACAAATCACACGTAGCATAATATTTAAACCCTGCCAATCGTGATGCTAGGTCCTCTGGTGATGGAATGGGATGCATTTCACGCTGAATGGCTTGGTTCAGGTTGTTGGGGTCAAGACATAGTCGTAGGTCACCACTCTGTTTTTCAACAATGACAAGATTACTCACCCATGCAGTGGGACTGGTCACTTTAGAAATTACACCAGACCTCTCCAAATTTTCCAATGCTAACTTCAGCCTGGTAAACAAACTACGAGGGACTCTACGACAAAAGTTAGCAACAGGGGACACACATTGATCTACATGAATGGTAAGTGGCTTACCAGGAAACTGTCCTAACCCTGTGAACACATCTTCAAACTCTTTAAGTAATACTTCCTTGCTGGTTGCTGAATCTTGAGCCACAGCACTAACACGTTGTACTTGGTGCAATGCCTGGCAAGCTTTTAATCCCAGTAATGGAACAGCTTGAGGGACATCCACAACTTCAAATCGTAACTGTTGCACTACATTTCGAACCACACAAGGCAGTGTGATAGAGTCCACGTGAGGTATCTCAAACTCACCATACGCTCGAAGTGAAGGGCCATTCTTCAGAATGAGATCAGTATTGACACCAAGATCAAGAAGCAAGGCAAGTGGCATTGTGTTAACTTGAGCAGCTGTGTCGAGCTTGAAATAGACAACAGTAGTAAGAACAGTAATGGGCTCCCACCACGAACGACTGTCAAGGCGAGCAGGATCACCAACTTCTGCGACATAAAGATACTGAAAAGGGTCAGTGACGTCTTCAACCTGATGTGACTGTGATTCTAGATTGATTGAAACTTCATTTGCTTGACGGGAGTTAGGTGGCTTGCTTGGTTTACCAAATACTGCTGGATCATTGACAGATGTACTCTTACACACTGCTGCGAAATGATTCTTTCGCTGGCATTTTGTACAAGTTTTATTCGCTGCGGGGCACGGTTTCTCACGCCCATGATTATAGCCGCAAAACCCGCACATTTGCTTAGACATAGACCTGCGTCTTGAATAACCTGATTTTTCAGAAACTGGGGGCGACTGAACTGCGAGGACGTCACTGGTGATTGTACTTGAATTTGCACTAACAGGTGTACTCTGCATGACTTTCAACTGACTCCGGCTCGCTTCTAAGGACCGACACACATCTATAGCTTTTTCAAGCGCTAAACCATCTCCTGTTTGCAGCAACTTTTCTTGCATTTGTGCATCATTGATTCCTGCTACTAAAATGTCACGACACAGAGAACTTTCTTGGGTGCCGAATTCACACACACAAGACAAATTTTTTAGGTCCGTTACGAACTGTTCGACTGGCATTCCTTCGGGGCGCCTCATAGTCAAAAACTGGAACCGGTGATACAGGAGATTTTTACGCGGTGAACAGTATTTTTCGAATTGTGAAATACAGTATCAAACACTTGTGCTTCGGCCTCAGCTAGGTTAAAGGAATTGTAGATCTCAATTCCTTTGTCCCCGATGGCGTTCAACAACAGCGCCACTCGCGGTATCTCAGAGTCATCCTTTATCTTAAGTACTTGCAGATATAGCTTAAATTTTTGCTTCCAGAACGTCCAGTTTTGATCAAGATTACCTTCAACAACTAGCAGGTCGGGTGGTTTGGCGAACTTTTCCATCTTGACTTAGAAGAACGACATTCCAAGAGAACGTAATTTGCAAAGTACCGCGACTAGAGAAAAATATCCCGTACCTGACACCATGTAGAATATTGTAAAGACAACAGTAGTAATGGTTTAACAAATGTCTTTAATTCAAAAGCTACAGCATGACGACAATGCCGGCACATCCCAGTCGTAATGTCCAGTGTTGTTACATGCTGCCAACACAACATGTTTACATATCTTACAGTAACAGTTAGTGATTTTTTTTTCAAAGGTTAAATTTTTAGTACTCACTTTATCTAGAATGACCTATAATAGTTTTAATAAAGAATCACTAGCCTATTCACTTAAGAATTTACTCTGAAAGCCATTTTCATGTAGCCTATTACACGACTCTTCCAAAAGCTGAACATATTTTTTTTCCGATGATTCTGCTCGATTGTTTGCCTCTCGTGTAATAAATAATTCTTATTTTTATAAATTTTCTGTCATACTCTTTTGTTTCTTATTTGAAAGTAGGATGTATAAAATAATAAACGTAAAAAAATGTCTGGATAGGAGTGCAATGGTTCGTTGCTATGTGATTGGTCGTAACGCCTAACTTTTTCATTTATAGAAATATTATGTTTATTAACTACGAATGTTTACTCAAACTTTACTTAGGCTTTTCAATATGTATATACAAAATAAATATGTACATTTTATTGTCTTCTGCTACGTACCATGACTTCTGGAACTACTTGGGTTCTTCCATGCTGCTGCTATCTACTGGTGGACCTCGAACTACTGTAAATAAGGTTTCACGTAATGCGTGAAACGCAATATTTTTTGTATTTTTTAAATTGATGCGTGCAAGTTATTTACTCTAATATTTCAATGTTTGCCTTTATTATAATATTTGTGTATAGATATTATTTCTTCAGAGCTATTAACTGTGTTTATAAAAAGTAACCTGCTTGATTTAGGTAGTTTAATTATTCTAGATGACGTGTATAGAATGTTTGATCACTAGAGGTTAGTCAGGTTTCAGTCAATCTCGTGCATGCTATTAGTTCTGTTCACTTTCTGGACGCAAACAAACTTCATGTACAGTAGGTCATTTTCTTAATGACTAAGAGTTGACATATTTCTACTTGGTTTGACTTGTATCTTGCAAAAGCCTAGAATTTAAATACAGTGGATTCTCTATCCACCGTTTCTCATGGGACTGACAAAAAATTTCAATGCATGAGGAATTTCAATGGATGTGGTCTTAAAATGCTGAAAAATAAATTAATCGGCCCCAGAATGTGTTCCATGGATGCAGGTATTTCAATCTATTAGGTTTCAATACATAGAGAATCCACTGTAGTGCTTAGTGTTTGTTTAGGTCATTCGAATTATGTTTAACTTATAATAATTATTAAAGTTTGTGGAAATATCATGTATAGAGCCCACTTCCAAAACTGTTTGTGTAAGTATTTAAGACAAAAACATTAATGATTGTAATGATGATTCGCAGTTTTGCCTAATAATTTATATCCACTGCTTTGCGAAATTTTTCACTTTTTCGTTCAGGAACAAACAACTTCCCGGTTATTTTTAAGTATGTATTAGAACACTTATGTACTACATAAGACGTGAACAGCTTTAATTTTGCGCCAAGTCAAGATTACTTTAACTTTCTGTCATACTTCTCGCGATGTGCGCACGACTGCTTTGGGCTGTAGGCAGCAAGTAGGCTGGGGTCTCGCCGGATGACGTCGGAGCGGGCACCATGATGAAGTCGAGCATTCTGGCGGTCTTTTAAATTACATTACATTTTTCGCCAACTGCACTTGAATCAATGCATAGAAATTAAAAGTAAAATGTGATTATTGCGTAAAAATGCTTGCGGATTTCAATTAAAACGTTTTAAAAAATTGTGTGTGTTCCTCATTATTAAATAAAACTGTTGGGGAAATGAATATGTAGCTCCTCGTGCCTTAAGCCAAACAAAAACAACCACCAATTTAAAGGCATGAACCAACAAACTTACTGGAATTAAGAATTGATTCCACTTGGCCGATTATGAGATGCGTACGATGCAAGATCAAACACAGGCTGTAATGACCCATACAGGTCGCGTCTCCTATCTTGTAGTGTGCTTAATGTATTCCTTGTTGACCTTTTCATACACCTACAACTATTATTAAAGTAGCTTAGTTAAGTATAACTTTTACTGTTATGGGCTATTATTAATGTTAAGGGGAATATAGTCCGAATACTTGAAATAAATGAATGAATTCAAATAATTGGTGTTTATTACAAATGTTTAAAATAAAATTATACAAAAATAAAATATTACATTATTTGTATTCAGAAATATGTGTATAATTTGGAATATGATTTCGAAGTGTGAATTAACAAAAAAAAAGATGTTAGGTGATGAACAGATTTTACATTTTGAAGAGATACAGCTTGAGATTATACAAAAGAAAGTGGTTTCTATCATTACAATAAAATTCAAGTTAATTACATTACTCTGAAACATTAAGGAAACAGCGATTGTACTGGCCAACAACAAATACTCGCGTTAAGGAATTCACAACTGTTACTCACAATAAAAACCGGATCACAAAAACTAGGGGGATTAATAATAAATTAAATAAAAATAATAATAAACAGAAAGAACACTTATAGTTTTGATGTTCCTGTTCAGCGAAGTCACAGCCATCGTCAGGGCTACTTGCTCTCTTCTCTAATAATTGGCAAAAATCTCTCACATTGTACTAATTTTAAATATTAATTAATAATCAATTATAATAAATAAATCTGAAACCTGCCATCTGGCATCACGAGTGCTTAGGCTTACGCCTTGCCCACCGGAGCATCACCATGCTTGCCAAACCTAAAACTCCACCACGATAAAAAAAACCTCTTAACACATCAAAAAGCTCAAATAACAAATAGCTCAAAGAAAAAAGTCTAACATCGCAAAGCTCTAAGAAAGTCCTAAGCCCAAAAAAAAAATACAAAGTATCGAAAAGCTTCCCAAAACATGGCCTGCTGGTATTTATACACTTGGTTGGGCCTTCCAGAACCTTCAATGATTTACCCTCCTGGAAACAGCAGCCATGATCATTCCAGACTGGCGCGACATTTACTCTCTCTCTCCCTCCCACAGGGCATTCACTCGTCAGCAATGTTTGCCGTTGCGAGAGGGGGGGGGGGACTGTCTGGGACTGGAACAACAGAAATGTGCTGTTCTACACACACCTGCCCGTACGTTTGCCCTACTACAGATGTTAATGTGGGACAGGGGAGCATGTGGTGTTGACAGAGGTGTCCAGTGTCCCCGGAAGGCCACTTTACGCTGGAAGTACCAGAAGGACCCACAGCGCACGACTGGCCCGGTGACACAGATACATCCATCACTACACCCCTCACCTGCGTACAACCTAACACAAGGCCATCTGCCTGCGTACACTACCGGGACACTGCCCACAAAGAAATTACAAGCTCTGCAGTGACAACAACCTCTGCAGACTTCCAAGAGCAGTGATAAAAAAAACTTTAACTGAGAGACTGTAACAGAACAGTTTAGACGTCCACGACCCTAAATGTAAAGAAGTGACTTCCCGAAAACTGAATACTCTTACAATTATAAACTGACATAACTTTATTACCCATTTTAAGTATGTATGAGAAGAAAAAAATAAAAATAAATAAATCCCTGAAATTTACCGAATCTATGCCGCTGTTTGATATTGCAAGTAAGTCAGGTAAATTTTGTTACGGTACTGTCTGCCATGTATGTTTACATTTTGCTGCACTATCTTTCAATAACACATAAATAGGGATGTAAATATTTTTTAATAAATATATTTAAATGACTTGCATATGCGATTGCAAGTTCATTGAACTTAGAGTTTTTTTTCCTGAATCAGTTAAAACTAAACAAACTTTGATAAGCTATCAAAAATTTGTGAAACTCAAAATATTTTGCTTACTAATGAATTTTGACAGCTGAAATTCTTATCGAAATGAAAGTAGTGAAAATTCGGTTTCCATTTTGGTATACCGAAAATTTGCACAACCGTAATATTTCTGTCTTGCTGTTGAACAGCTTTAAACCGCTTTGTCCTACCTTTATGCACCAGGTATAGTAGTACAGCCATTTGGTTATATTTCTTGCCTCACAAGTATCATTCGTTTCCCGTAGTGATAATTTATTGACATCATTACCATAGTCATTTGTTGCAAAGATGGGGTGGTGGTGTAATGGTAACTGTGTTCAGGGTCGAGAGTTCTAATTTTGCTGTCATGTACTGTATGGTGAGGTAATAGGGTTGTGCATGTTGCTGTGTAGGCAGACAAGGTGGACATGTTCTGGAACAGAGCGGGCTCGGCTGTCCTGCTCATGACCAGTACAGAGGTGGACAAGTCTGGCTCCTCGTACTATGGTAAACAGGCGCTCCACTCTCTCACCTGTAAGGGAGAGACTGCTATGGTGCTGCTTGGTGAGTGATTGTTTTTTTTAGTAATGTGATGAATAAATTATTAATCTACACTAGACTCCCCATTTTATGAAGCCTGGATTTAACGAAGGTAACAATTTTACGATACGTTCTTCAGAACCCTAAAATAATAATCAAAATTCTATGCAAAAATAGTAAGAAATTGCATTAAAAATAGATCAAAAATATATTATCTATTTCACATCCGTAAAATATGAGTTTTCGAGTAGCAGTTATTACATGGCAAGTCATAATATTAAAAACTAAATAAAAATGGAGAAGGGAAAATCTGTTAAAAGCGTGGCAGTGGCGGTTTCAAAATGTTGCACCACATTCGCTCCTGCCAAGCCAGCCATTACATTAACATTTTGAGGCCTAAGGGGAGTCCATACTACAGTCACATAGTTCCAGCACATGCGAAAACGCACATTCAACTATACTATGGCCTTCCACCCTCTAGGCTATTTCTCGTCACCTTTTCTTCTCTCTTTCTCACCTTGCGCCGACAGTAAATATCATAAAATGTGCATTTCACATTACCGGGAAGGAAGATGATTGTGACACCTATCTGCAATATGTAGAACCTT
Source organism: Medauroidea extradentata (assembly GCA_003012365.1). Classification (NCBI taxonomy): domain Eukaryota; kingdom Metazoa; phylum Arthropoda; class Insecta; order Phasmatodea; family Phasmatidae; genus Medauroidea; species Medauroidea extradentata. The sequence continues at coordinate 88,078 of PNEQ01001957.1, read as the reverse complement.
TCACGTTGCCATGGCAGTGTCAAATTTTGGATATAAATTACATATACGGTCAACTCCAGAGTCAATTACCCTTCACGGTTCCCGTGAATAGGGTCGTTATTTGAATTTTGACAAATTTTTGACTACTCCCAACCACTAAAATGTCTCAATTTACTGTTTTTTATCACTGAATCCATTCACCTGTCTTTGGCGCAAAAATTATGTGTTTTTATAAAGTAATACACATTTATTTTGAAAAGCAAACACATTATTGCTAAAAATATGCAATTGAAGTTGGTCTACCACCTTTATTTAATCAATATAAATCATTATCGTTGCAGGTAACGTAAATTCTTGCAGCCGCAACGTCCATTTCAGAATGTTATTTGCAAGAGTGCCGCAAAAAAGTTTATTGAAATAATATTATTCAATGCAGTGAAGTATTTTGAATAAATAGATACACTATAAGCGGATATATGACCTTCCTGTAACTCAACATCAAGCATGAATTCATTATAATGTAACATGAATACCGCAGGCAACGAAAATTAAGTCCTGCTATGTCAGCGTTTCGAAACTATTTACAGGGTGCTATCACAATGTTGTTGATTGAAACAGTAATTTATTTCAATAATTCTAGATGTCTGTACATATGTTTTGATAAAGTTGTTTGCCTCCTAGGACCTTGTCTGTGTTTACATTACAGCAGCGAGCAACCACAAACATGTGTATGATAATTTGTGTATGCAAGGACCTATCTGGAAACTGATTAGTTAAAAAACAACATACATACATGTGTAACCTGCGTGACTTGTGTCACTTTTGACCACTACCTGGTCACAGCTTCTGACACTCGCCCAGGAAATGGGACGTGATGATAACTCTACTTCATTCGTTTTGCAGTTCTTTCACTGCTCTAGCTCGGCCGGCTGTGTGAAAATAATCTGCTTGTATAATGATTTTACCGGTACTATGTGCACAAATTTTTTTATACACTTCACTAATGTGCATGGAGAGGGTTTTGATACTCAGTTTCAATTTTTTCATCAACAGTAAACAATTACAAACGCCAAGATGTTGACCTTGTTAATAAACATGGGTAACACATTCACAGAACTTTAAACCTACGCAATGCTGGTTCTCATTTTCTTTTCACGGACGTATACAAGTGTATCCGCAGCCGCTATGTACGGTCAAGCGTATTGCGTGCGTGTTTGTCCATGTCGGCACGAGCACACATGTAGGATTGTGACTCATACCAGCACACCAGATGCGCTGTTGTTAAGGGTCCTACTGCCCTATGCTACGTACATCTAAGACATGCACCCAACATTTGGTAGTGTCAATCGTGAACTGTTCTGCATATGTTTAGTAGGCGTAATTTTCTATAATTTGTTTATTCCATGATCTTCATTAGTATTTGATGTCATCATTTTTGTTCGCTAAAGTACAGCAAAACATGTGGTAAACAAAAAAAATGGCCTTCCTGCAAGGCAGCAACTAAACCAAACGGCAATGCTAGCTCACTTGTGAATGGTTGAAACGAACAACGCTCCACCGATAAGATTGTCACCATAATTGGACAAACAAAAGTGGAGAGGCTGTACCATATCACCCACACTGGGAATGTTTTATAAAGTACATATTCAGAGCGAATACAATTACGATTATAGTACACAATCATAACGGAGTACAGTTTATTTATTAATTTGTATGTATATTTCATCAAAATGAAAACTTATGGTTAATAAATCAAATAAAAAAGATGCAAGAAGTTTGTAAACTCGAGTATGCTGGATAATGCAAAATTTCAACTCGTGGCATTCAAAAAGTGATCCAAATGAAGTTTGCTTGTATGCATTGCCATGATTGTGTGATGTATAATGTAATGTGTGTACCATATTATTATTATTATTATTATTATTATTATTATGTGAATAGTGTTTTGTAGGGAGTGTATGTGTTGTGGCCTGGTAGGGTGCAACGTGGGAGTTTGTTTAGGCAACTTCCCCCGCACCGGCACCCGAGTGGTTTATGTCTGCATGCTGGCATACTGTATTTAAAACACATGTTTGGTGGCGCGCTAGAGCGTGAGGAGGTGTCCGGGAGGGGTGGAGGCGAGCAACCAGCTGAGGACACATGCACAGAGAAGGCTGTCCTTCCACCCCTCTGCTGCTGGGCTGGTGAGCCTGGAGAGAGGGGTGCGGAGAGAGAAGGTTGCGTGCTATGATGTGCACGCAGGCAGGCATGGCCAGTTGCTCACCCAATCATCCCATACTTCGCCCTCCCAGGCGTGTATATAAGTGGTCGCGGTGCGGAACTTGTTTGCTACCACTAGGTTGAGATAACACCTCCCAGAACTAGCAGGACAGCCTGGAGATCAGCTAGCTGGTAGAGTTAGTAGTAAACATTAGGAGTTTTTGGGCACATTGTTGAGGGCTGGGAGCCCAGTGGATACAAGCAGCATCTTGAGAACTGAAGGGGACCTTGTCTGTCAACCATGGGGAGCTCTTGTGAGTTTCGTGGTTAGGGACTCATTCTGGGTCGAGGATAAACGTCAGTTCCGGCGGTCAAATGAGGGGGCACTCGTGACTATCGGAATAAACTAGGTGATCTGGATCGGTGTATATCGTTCCAGTAGCAGCGAGTCCAACAATCCCTAGGTACCTTTCCCTCATCCAGTTTCCATCTGATGCCACCATTTCGTGGGGAATGAGTCAACTACGACCTAGGGGGGAGGGGACGAGTGTTGAGTCCCTGGTAAACGAAGCCCGGGATACTTCGTGGGCGTGGAAGCACATCTGGCCAGGCGCACAGTGGTCGGTCGAGGTCCCATACTTGCCAGTGTGGTGGGAATATCTGTGCTTGCCTGGGTGGTGTTGTCCCTGGGCTTCCTGTGCGATGGAGCGGCATCCAGTTAGAGGGAAACGGAGGTGGTAAGCTGACCCAGTTCGGGAGGACCTGGTCGGACTCTTGTCAGGCTACGGTGGGCGTGGAGGCACGTCTAGCCGGTTGTGCGATGGTCACTTAGGTCCCATGCTTGCCTTGTGTGGCACAAGTCCCATGCATGGTGGTTGGACACCTCTGTTGCCCCAGCGATACTCGAAAGGGGTTTGTTACCCCCCCCCCCCCCCCTTGTTGAAGGTGGGGGTTAATTGGTTGTCCTTTCATCCACCCACATGTAAAACCTCCATGCCTCACCAACACTCCCAAGATATGCACCGGATCAGTTAGCCCCGAACTGTCCAGCAGGCGAGGCGCCTCCAACGGGATACACTGGAAGTCACTCATAGCAGGAGCACCTTCGCTTCACCTGTCCCAAATCATAGCCCCGAGAGGGCATAGGAATCACCACAGGTAGCTGGGAAGGCTCTCCCTTCCCACCACAAGGCAACAGGAGCAAGAAGCAGTGGCCCGACACAGGAAGGAACAGCAGGAGCAGGCGGAGGCCTAGTAGCCCAGGAATGTAAGACCATTTTCGGCCAAAACCTCCAAAAAAATTGTCCAAAGCTGAAATTTGGCTCACTTGCAGAGTCGAATATGCTTAATAACATATCGAAACTTTACCGCTCAAAACCGTGTGCGTCACATCGAAATCGTGCAACAAAGTCGTAAGTGATGCGTTAGTGCAGCGTTATACTAAACTGCCGCCATGAGGCGTAGCTTTTACCGTACAATTAAAACAAATAGTTCAAAATAATCTAGAAACTCTGTTCTACGTAAATATGTTAATAAATACCTAAAAATTTTAAGTTAACTATACACCGTAAAACAACGAAGTGAAGGAATGTATTATTTTATCAATGTTGTGGAAATTCGACAACGATTATCAGCAAAACTAAACGTCTGTGAAAAACATGCCCAGTATATTTTTTTGCCCATTCTTTCAGCTTTTTATTGGTATGTCAGTGAACAAGTTAGCGTATTTCGTTGGATCACTAGAGCAGTCCGAGAGTCGCAGTGTACCTGGTTCAACGCGGTGGACAGGTCAAGCAGCTAACACAGAATAGGTGCGTGTATTTCCGGGAATTCCAAATGTCTAGGGTTAGAAACATGCCTACTTCGGCACACAAATGCATTCTGTTTAGTCTGTATCGATTCTCGTCAGATTTATGACAGGTTACTGCATTTTCGGTGGCCGGTATCTCAGTGAACGTAATTTCTCCGAGAAAATTGTAAAAACTTCTCGGCAATATTTTTGAGTGTGTTTTCTTTTTGCAACATGTCATTTACAGAAGAAATAAGAGAACATATTATTACCTTAAGCTCTGTAAAATAAACAGGCTATTTTCTTTGTATGTGGGAATTAGGATATTTCATACAGTGCTTGTGAAGATGTCGGTTAAGTCGCAGGTTACTTGAGAAGGATTATGCTCAATGGTGAAAAAAAAATTGTGAAACGTTCAACGTGAGTGTAAAAACTATGGAAATGGAGACTATTTCTTTTATAGAAATTAAACCTGTTGCACTGAATAAAGACTGTTGGGCTACAAAGTAAAATAATTTTGTACGTTTACGACAAACGTTTTGGGAAGACGTTTCCAAAAAAAGTCTGTAAGTTTACAAAAATATTGTGAACGTTACAGAATGTGTATCGATATACAAATATGTATGTTTAATTTAAAAAATTGCGTACTTATAAATAATAAGTGTCCATTTACAAATAAATTTTTGTACATTTTACAATAATTGGTTGAAATGACACTAAACATTTTTTTGGAAACCACTTCCTAAGATTTTTTTATAAAAATACACAATATTTTGTAAAATATGACAAGCTTAAAAGTTATTTTGTTTGACATCAAACACTGCTCATCAAAATATGTCTCACTATTCTTCACAGGCATTTGGAAAATTTAGACCGCTTTATTGAAGTGCGACATTCTTGTTGTAGTAGCTAGACTGATAAATGACTTCACATAATTTTACGAACACTTTTGGTAAAGTATGATTTTTTTGGTATGTTATTTAAATGAATACAATGGCTATCACACATCATGTTGCTTTAAAGAATATGGAGAAGGGTAGGTGTGTACGCTTTGTTCGATGATAGGCTTCATTTCTGAATCTGAATGACTTATACTGTGGTCAACCAACAGAAATAGCCAATATGGAGAATAACCACGTGCACAGAACGGAACATGTGTGTGGAAAGAGGAATCAACCCAGATGTGCACGTAAGACGAACATCTTTTCGTGAAAATTTCTGGTTTCTATGAATGCGAAAAACAAGTGATGCTGTCTTTATCAGGTTACAGATATCGTTGTAGCAGAAGCTAGGTATCACAATTTTGCAGTAAACTTTCGCGAATGGTTTCAATTTATGCCGAAATAAAAGTTTCAGTGCTGGTCGTCCTATCAACACAAACAAAAATAAAAGTTTTGCAAAGCTTTGTTCTTTTTAGTAAGAAAAACAGTGAACGTGGATTTTCATTGACAGAACTGTGCGATTTCAGGGTCAGTTCTGGAGAGGAGACATCCTGTAGAAATAAAAATTTTAAAAGAAAAACAGGACAGTTACATTTCAGTGCTTAGAGAAACCGTACACGGAGAAAAATATTTGGTACATTCAACCGTGTACTTCTTTGTATATGGCGAAACAAGCGTGTGAAATTTGAATCAACCAAATATTTGCTTGCTACTAAGGTTTAGTTCTCTCAACAAGAGTGTTTAATAAAATTAAATGTACATTTTGTTAGAACAACCAAACCAATATCTGACACATTTCATATATTACTAAAGAAACAAAGATTTTGTTGGATCAAATACATACTTGTTACCCCACATACAAACGTATACATCGTTAACTGGAACAAACATTTTTCTCCGTGTAAACATTTAATCAAACTAAAGAAAATAACGTAAATAAAATCTTGTGATGTCAAGGTACCCTAGCTTAATTTAAATAAAGTACGCACATTACATACAATCTTTAAAAATGACAATACCTGTGTAGATGCAAATCAACAAACACTAAGTTCTCGTGGACTTGATATTGTTCATATCAGAGAAATAGCGCATCCTGCCGAAACTTATTATTCACTTGAAGATTTGTGGCTGTATGGAACATGGACTAATATTTCCTCATCTCCTTCGTAGAGTGGTTAGATTACGAACGTTAAAAGTGGACGTGGACATCGCAACGCAAGCAAAATGAGTTTCTTCCATTCATTAACTTTAACTCTGGAAACCCAAGCGTAATCTACACAACGTTGTGCTGTGCTATGCTATCTTATACCTAAATAGTAAGGAAACAGGGTCAGTTTGGCACTTTGTAATGTTTAATCAACCTCTTTTAATTAAGGTGGTTGATATTATTACATGCGATATTTCTGGAGAACTAGCCAATGCGACTGCGACATGGAGGCTGCATATTTTGATGTCCTTGAAGGAATCAGTGGGAGACACAGTCCCGGGCAGTAATTTGCTTCAGCGTCTGTCACATCTGTGATCTCAGGATATGCACATACAAGATCGTTTCGTGCCCATTTCCTTATTCAAGTAGCTCTTGGTCATTTAATATGATGCATGTAATCCGATAAAAATTATTTTAAGTGAATTGAAATACAAGTGTTCACAGGATTCTCTGAAAATAAACTTCCAGCATTAGGGCGCTCCAAACTGAGAGCTGTGACGCGAGCAAGGATAGTGGTATAAGCTACATGTTAATTAGTATTCTACGTGGCTCGGTACTTGTCTAACCTACGTACATCCCACCATTTTCGGTGAGGCCCGCATCGCTACAACATTTTTTAGAGCTTTTAAAAAATACTACGAAAGTACTCGAAAATGTTTCATAAATATTTTCCCTGTAATTTTATTCCTATAGCAATATTCTCCTCTTCTAAATGAAGAAATGATTTCTGTCCGATAGCGATATCAATAAAAATGATAGCACCGCCGAACATAATTTAACTTGTAAATCACTATCCTTGCTCATGCCACGACTCTGGTAGGCAGCGCACTCAATGAACACTGTCTTGTCCATTACTGTAAATTCAAAGATTGACAGCGTATCCGTCAGTCGCACTATAGATCTATGTCAATATTTCGACCAAATAGGTCACACACGGCAGTTTATCAACGCTTGTTTCACAGGTTTTGCCGTTTACGAACAATATTTCATTCAGTACATGAACATACAACACTGAACTACCTAGGGACTTTCAGCATATTTTAAAATGTGAGTGATAATTGTAGTTTTTTGCAGTTATATAGTCTTTACTTATTTATCATTTTGTGTGGTTAACTGTGTTTTAGTGATGCTAAGCCTAGCAGTCTGTGATTTAATGTAACGTTTTATGTATGTATAATAGAACTATGATAAAAAATCTTGCTAATTATCACTACAAATCAGTAATTTAAAAATGGCAAAATTATTTTATGAAATGTAGACAGTATTTAAAACAAATCGAGAACCCATCCTGACCATAAATTTAAGTGTCAATGATGTCGAGAACGAGCAGAGGGAAGTAGAATGTAGCAATAGTTAGACCCGTCCACCGCGCCGAACCAGGTACACTGCGACGCTCGGACTGCTCTAGTGATCCAACGAAATACGCTAACTTGTTCACTGACATACCAATAGAAAGCTGAAATAATGGGCAACAAAATATACTCGGCATGTTTTTCACGTAGACGTTTAGTTTTGCTGATAATCGTTGTCGAATTTCCACAACATTGATAAAATAATACATTACTTCACTTTGTTGTTTTACGGTGTATAGTTAACTTAACATATTTAGGTATTTATTAACATATTTACGTAGAACAGAGTTTCTAGATTATTTTGAACTATTTGTTTTAATTGTTCGGTTAAAGTTACGCCTCATGGCGGCAGTTTAGTATAACGCTGCACCAACGCGTCACTTATGACTTTGTTGCACGATTTCGATGTGACGCACACTGTTTTGAGTGGTAAAGTTTTGATATGTTATTATGCATGCTCGACTGTGTAAGTGAGCCAAAATTCAGCTTTGAACAAATTTTTTGGAGGTTAAAACCTTTGATTCCTGGCCTATAGGGGAGATGGGTCTTTCCCGATTTTGACCATCGACACCACCATCCCCACCTCTACCCCTTTCATTGTTGGGGCCCTCAGTAGGTGGCCTTTGACATTAGTGGAGGTAGACGTATGAGACCGTCCCATTGTTAAACCACGAGTCCCTCCTCATGAAGTAGTGTCAACAATAACCAGTTTTCAACAGTGTGTAACTACCCAGAAAGAGCGCTGGAAGAATTCTACTGCACCAGGGGTATCAGCCTAGGTACGAAAACGATTGTTGAAACCCTAGTGCAACGTATGTATGGGCAAGAAAAATGTTAAAGAAAACCAATAAAAATACTTATAGAACTACACAAACTCTTTTGGACGGTGTTGTTTCACTCCATTACCAATAATAGCTGCAGTTGATATGGTAAATATACTTTAATAATATATAGTTTTATTAAAAGCATCATTAGAAAAATATGATTTAGAGTAAGAATTGTAATACTGTAAAACTGAAATTATTCCCATAATGTTTCTTAACTCTCAGGGTACCAAATACATAAATTATATTTGTAATTGGCTGCTATTTGTCTCAACATCCTAAAAAATTATTTAATTTACTTATTTAAATGTGCTAAATTCATTCTGGATATTGCAAGTAAATTAAAATATAATTTAACCTAAAGTTTGACGTGAATCCCACTGCACTAGATGGGCTGTGCTGAAAGTAAGAGTACTGAATGCGAGCAGTGTATGTGTCTAGAAGACGTTTAAGATAAAGAGTATGAAATATTGGTGTGGTTCTTCTAGAGTAGTTAGTAATAGAGTTATCCTTGACCCAGCGAGTAACTACTGGGTGAGCCAACACGGATAAACTCTACTTGCTAGCGCAGGTTGTCATCTTTACATAAATAGAGGGCAAGGCATATACGTATATACTTGTGTATAGTGCGCCCTCGTGTATAGTACGCACCACGATTTTTGCAACAAGTTACAGGGAAAAAACATTTTGGTGCCTTGCTAGTACTTAAAAAAAAAAAAAAAACACGGGAGGGTGAGCCGAGCAAGCCAGTGAAATAGCACGAGGGACGGTACGATGGAATTATCAAGGTAGGAGAGGGCAAGAAAGGAAACGTGCTGGCAACATATAAAAGAGAGGAAAGATAATACTCACACTGGTTAAGAGTGTGAAAGCAAAGAGGGTGTAGGCGTCCCAGGAGGGGTGGGGCGGCTTGTCTCTCTGCCAAAGTCACTGGCTGTCTGCCAGCCCTCGCCGTTCGCGTGTGTGTACCTGAACAACATTCCCTCTCTCTTGCTCTGCTGTGCCAGCCGCTTCCAGCATGTACCCCCTCCTCTCCCGCGCCTTTGAGATACCATCGCCCCTAAGATAAAATGCTGTGACAGCAGCAAACTTGCCTTTTTTTTATCTCTCTTTGTGTGTTAAGGGAAGGGGGTAAGGGAAAAAAAGAATGACTCTTTTTTCTTCCTTCCTTTCCCACGGAAAGATAGCTGGTCACGAGCCGTCAAATATCTTTCCTGGGTGTTAGGGTAGGGGAAGGGGGAGGAGAACTATGATGCCGTTATTCTTTCTTTCCCAATGGAACGGTAGCTAATCATAAGACGTCAAAATTGACTTATCTTATGCTTATGCCACCCACGAAGTTTAATTTCTGCCACATCAAATTGCCGACCCTTTGTAACCAACAGTTTAAAAGTACCTGTGTAAAGTGCTAGTAAACTTTGTCCATCAGTCAAGTTTTTAACCCTTGTATTGTGTAAACACTGAGCAACACTTTGAACAGAAATGTGGATAAGGACAAACAAAAATATTAGAGTTTTAGCAGCGACTGTTACAACAGAGCAAAGAAGGAGGGGAACGGGGAGAGCAAAGAAAGGAAGAGGAGTAATGATGGCGGAACCTGGCCGTGAGAAAGTTCTCTCTCTCTGCCTCCCAGTGTTGACACCTGTCCGTTTACGACTATTTGGCTTCTACCCCCGCCCCCTCCCGCCCTACATTGTCGTACGACCGCCCGGCCTTTTTTCACTCTCCTTTCTACTCTTGACACCCGTCAATTTACGACTTTACTTTGCCGTCTCACCCCCCTCACCGCCCTTCAACCGACCACGGGCCTTTTTTCACGTATTTTTTTTCTATTTCCAGTGTAGGCCTATAGTACGCACCCCTGAATTTTTATCAGTCGTTTTGGAATATAAGTGTGTGTTATACACGAGTAAATACGGTATCACTAGCCTTGTATTGGATATCAAAGTTTGGTACACAGGATGATCTCATGAAAGGTGAAAACAAAGAAGTTCAGTTTCATGGGGTGTTTATACTCATGAACACAAGTTACAGTACTTGTCACAGCATGATGAATACAACACTAGCATGGTACATGGTCTACAGTCAGGGTGTGAGTCAATCACAATTCGATGAAATACATTTTAACTCTGTAGTCTCAATATGGGGTACGACAACAGGATACTACAATAATAGCGATAATACAACTTGGAGATACAATACTTATTCCACAGGACATACATATTATGATGCATACAATTCGACATGGCACTCCAGGCCGTTCAGATACTGGGCAGAATTAAGGCCTTACTCAAGTCTGAAACTGTGTGGTGATCATCCCTTTGATCTCAAGAAGTTTACATTCTTCAATAGCCTCTTGATGTTAGGCACGGCGGCCGTTGACAATACTTGTCTAACAGCAATACTGGGCTACTGGTAATCGTACGGCAATCTCTCCAATCACAAGGAAAGTTTACTACATTTTGTAACTTCCAATAGCTTTACGAGGCGCCGAAGAGCGTACTAACACTTTAGAATTGGCATTACTTAGGGAATAATCCCTTTTACTCATGCGCAGTACGGAAGTGAATGTCACTTCTTTCCTGGGCTCTCAGCAGGCGTGGTAGGAAAGATACATTGTAGGAGAGTGGAGGACTCCATTTTCAAGAAGTCACTCCGAGGTAGGTGGGGGTCTCTTTTCAAGAAGTCAGCTCTGATAGGTAAAGGGGATGGCAAGCCCCCAAATCCTGTTACGCCATCGTGAGCCCCTTCTCAGTTCTGTGGGCCCTCCGGCATGCATGTTAGTAGTTAGACTGTGTGGAGAATTGGGCAAGCCCTATACGCCTTAGGTCAGGTTTAACCTGTAAATGGTTGCATGCATCGTGGCTGAGCAGGGTTATCTGGTGCCATGGCTGCAATTGACGCCATGTACACACCCCAAAGAAAGAAGGGACTACATGGTAGGGCACATCAAACCAGCACAAAGCGAAGAGGGTGCTGGGAAAATATGTGCGACAGTCACGGAGGTCAAAAACCATTTAACCATTTAAAAGCCATTGCTAGAATCAGAGCAGGAAATAGTAGGAGATGTTAATTCAGTAAGTTAGACTTTGTGTGATTAGTGAATGGTTATTATGAAATGGGTCGAGCCGCTGCTGGAATGTAACCAGGAAATTTTGTGAGTAGTCAGGGAAAAGTTTCTCAGTAGGCCTACTATACATTGAAAGATGTGTGATACTGGCTCTGTCGTGTCAGTAAGTAGTTAAGTGTTTGTGTTCTTATGATTGTTTTTAAACCATTGTTTGCAGGATGTAATAGTATTAAGTCAGTCCAGTGCATTTGAGTTTTCTAATTGCAAGCATCATAACTATAAGTTAAAATATGTTAACATGTATGTACATGTTAGTTGATTGTGCCAGTATCTCACAAAGACGTTTACAAGTAAACGCCCATTACAATTAACTGAGGGAAGAGATTTGGATGAGCTATGATTTTGATAACTGATGTGGGATGAATGATGTTTATGGAGCAGCACTGGATTGCAAGAGTCGATGAAATGGGAGATCTCTAAAATGCAAGTGACCAACGACATCGTCCAGCATGATTCCAACATGGGAAAATCCAAACTGACAGTGCAAGGGACTAAACCTGGGTTGCCTTTGCTAGAAGCTAGTAATCTGATCACTTACTGCCACTGCTTTTCATCTTAACTTTGTTATGTCTGTAACATGCAGAGGTAAACTTGATTACCTGAGCATCAATGGTGGCAGTATTTATAACAAAAGCATACTGAAGTATACATTATATGATTAAGAATGTTTGCAAAAATTAAATAGTGAAATACAGAACAAGGAGAATCAATGGTAACAAGTTGGACTTTCATTTGGGAGGACTCAAGCTTGATCACCGGCTCTGGCCATTTGATCTTGGTTTTCCATGGTTTCCCGAAATTTCTCTATTCGAGTGCTGGGATGGTTCCTTTAAAAAGGCCATGGTTGATTCCTCTCCCAGCTGTTGTCATTATACCTAGTTGTGTGTCACCATCTCTAATGACGTTGGGCTGCGGTGGTCGAGGGGTCAGACCTCTTGCTTACAACCAAGGTGATTCGGGTTCAATTCCCGGTGGGGGTCAGTCTCCAGATTTTTGCATGTGGGAATTGTGCCGGGTGATGCCATTCGTCAGTGGGTTTTCTCAGGGATTTCCCGTTTCCCCACCCTTTCATTCCGGCACCACTCCATCCTCTCTTCATTTCATCCCTCACCAGCGCTGAAGACCTGGATGTTAAGCGCTGACCAAAATCTCTCACTCTAACTCACTTTAATGACATTGCTGGTGGCGAGATGTAAAGCCTACTTACTGTACATTAAATTGTGAAACATTTCATAGGGTGAATTGGATATTACTGCATGTGAGTTTCACACAGATAGTCAGGGAATTTTTTGTTAATAGTCTTGGAAAACCTGGAAAAGTTAGGGAATTTCATTTCCAGTTTTCTTTGGCCACCATGTTGATGCTAGGAGTGTATCCAAACAATTTCATGATGCCTTCTATAATCTAAGTTTATGTGATTGAGAGTTATGGACAGCTTGTATAATGTATTGCGTACGTGGGCAGCGGGGGAGATGCAATACAAATATATACCACCATTTATATGTAAGTATTTTATCCTTTATTGTCGCCTGTATTTAATTTGGTAAGGCAGTGTGCTGAGTTTGGTGTTCTGTTGTAATCTGGATGCACTGGTAGATATTAAATTCATATTTTTTTGTCTACTGGCAATTGCCATGTTAGAAGGTGTGGGAAAAAGGGGGGGAGGGCTGCAGGACAGTTACTCAGCCTTTGCTGCGCAGGCACGCTGGAGGTCGGATGTCTCTTCGCAGAGCGCAGAGAGCGTCGTTACTTTTTTTTCTGAGTCAAGCGTTGGGCCTGAGTGCACCCATGCAGGGTGGAAAGGCAGTGGTTTCATTTGTTAAAATGCTGGAGAATTTTGGTAGCTATTTGCTTATCTTATGTTTGTGGCAGAGCCCTCTTTATGTTGTAAAGATAGCTCAAGTTGAGCACGTAGCAGTGTAATTAGATATATGTGCATTAAAGCTACAGTTGTAATTTCTGCGCCTACTTGCATTTACTTTTTCTGTAAAATAATTACGCACCACCTACAAACAACCCCAATTTCAACAAAATGATAGATTTCGGTCTGCTGCTGAGAATCACTCACATTGGTGTGGTTGCCAGAGCTGGTGCACGAGTGGATTTTACTGAGTGCTTTGCAGGAGATTGGTAACACTGTGAAGCACTCTGCTGTGTTTGTCAATAAACTCAGGTATAAGGTTAACAATGTTTGCAAGGCGTAATTATACATTTAAAATAAACATTGGATAAATACTGAAAGGTAATTAAATTGGGTTTACAAATAGATGGCAACAGTGATTGGCAAAATTGCAGACGAGTGCTAGTGCTTTTAGGTTATAATAATTAAGTGTTAAAATTGGGGGATGAGCGTTAACGTATTCCATAGTTTAATGTAACAGCAAAGCGTCAAAAGAAGTACTAATACTACCACTGCCGCCGCCACCACCCTACAGCCCTGTCCTATTAGTTGAAGCAATTCCTTGCTTTAGCTAGCTACCCAGAAGGTGTTGCCTCAACCATGTGGTAGCGATCCACTGTGCTGCTCCTTATATACCCTCTCGGGAAGGCAAGGTAGGGGAAGCAGAGGTGAGTGACTTATAACATGTGCATCGTTTCCTCCCTACCCGTCCCATACAGCATGCATGTAGAGAGTGGAAGGGAGGAAGAACCGCTACAGCGCTGCAGGTGCTTTTGCCTGTGCTGCCTTACAGTAGCCAGCACCCTTTATATCAGCAAACCGCCATGCACATGTTTTAATTATGGCAGTACTGGCACGTAAATGTAAACTAGTGGGTGCCGAGGTAGTCGGAGTTGTCATAATTTCCCACGTTGCACCCTACCAGGCTGCAACAATATGATGCAGAAAGTCACAGACATAATAATGATCTTACTCACGTCTTTGCTCTAACTACTGCCAAAAATTTGCTTCTGTTTAACAAACTACAAATTTTAAATGCTGTGATAATATACCACACATTATGATACACATAGCTGCTGTTCAAAAATCTCTGTAATAGCTGGCATTTTATACAAAGGTGGCCCATTATATTTACCTATTTAGACAAAAAAATACTTGGATTTTTAAATTACTAGTTTTAAGGTTAAGAAGTTCAGTTTATGTGATGTCAAGGTAATTTATGATGAATGCATTTCGTTGAATATTGTTTGACCAGTGGAGTTGAGTTTGGTAGATTTTTTTTGTTGTTAAATTTTGGATTTTGTCTTCTCCCCACCCCCCTCCTCGCCCTCTGCACAGTTGGTACTCAACTAACACATGAGTTGATTTCCCTGAAAGTATCCATGTTACAATCCACCCATAATGAAATCATGTTTTCCCACAAGATAAGGTATGTGTCAAAGTTTGGTTTTCCACTCTTAAAAACAGTCTACATTTTGCAAAACTGATAAAAAACTTTGCATCATAAAAAAATTAATAGTACAAAAATTTTTGGCAGTAATGTTATAAACAATAAGTGTTTCAGGATAATTTTCTGTAGCATACGGTTTAGAAGATATACTCAGAAAACGGTTTCTCACTTAATTTTTGTGTCTGAATTCCTGAAAAATTACAAATTTTGTGTGCTACATTTGTTTATTTTTAGATTTCGTTGCATTTAGGCACAGATGACATAAAATATTTTAATCTGTTTTTAATAATTTTTGAAAATCCAGCAATTGTTTTATCCCACCAAACAGTTTGAGATGTGAAAGTTCAAACTTCCTTGGTGCTAGGAACTGGATTCCAAGTAATGGGAAGCAATGAACTCAGACAAATTCCCATTCCTGCACTTATTTGATCGGAAGTCACAAAATTAAAAAAAAAATTAAAAAAAAAAAAAAAATCTTTCAGATTTCTGCATTATTAACAGGCATTTGAATATTCTCAAAAAGCATGCATCGGTATGACATGGCAGAAAATATGAAGTAGAGTAGTCTTTGGTACTTTGCACTATTTCAGCCACATACATGGTTGAAAAAAATACTTTAAATGATAGTTCACATATTTCAGAAGAAGTTGGAACAGTGTTAGGGCCCTTGGTGCTTGCCATTATGTTACCCCTCCCGGCTTAATAACAACATTTAGAATATTTGTGCTGCAGTCTTTGAGGCACGTCCACACTCCGCAATGGCTCATAATGTGCTTAACGCAAGATGGTAGAAGGCAAATAAATTTGCTCATGCCATCACATACCTGCAAAAATACATGCCCATGCTTGCAGTTCTTCTGAAACCTACCTGACCTGAAGATACATGGAAAATATACAAAATCAAAAGAAAATAACACAGAAGGATCTGCACTTAGCTATGAAGCTCTATATGCACGTGTGTGTGATTGTGTGTTTATTTTTGGGTGTGTCTCTTTCTCTCCAGAAACAAACACATAATAAGTGATGTAGTAAGCAGTAAAACTTTTAAACAGTAAATGTGTAACTACTATACTACTGTTTGTCCACAAACATGAAAAAAGACGGCACGAAAAATGCTAATAATAAGCGATGATGCCACAAAAATTCAACAGATAGGTGGTATCTATCCGCACCACAACTTACCTCCATATTGTCCCACACATAACTGCTTCTTCTGCTTCCCGCGCAATATTGCCAACTCTGGCATCTAGCTGACACTTGACTATGCATACCAGGCTCATGCATGGGAAATACAAAACACAGGCGCAGTGCCAGAAAATGAATGTGTACACAAGTTTGTAGAATGGCACTTCTACATGTAACTAAAAATATGGCCACAAATATAGACAAAAATACTACATCTGAACAACTATATTATTTCAAGTTTTGTTGATCATAAAAGAAAAACATAAAGTGCATTGAGTTGCAGCTTATTTATCCATTATACTGTGAAACGTAATTTTAAAGAGTAGGGCTTATAACAACATGTTCACTATATGTAACATCTTTTATATGCAACATCTCTCTATAATATATGTAAATTGTCTGGATATAACATAAATCTTGTATAAAGACAGTTTTTGTTGCCATTCACAGTTGTCGTTGTAATGAGGTTCCACTGTCTTTGTGACCAGATAGGTGGTACAGAAGTATAGAGGTCAGACCACTTGCCTGCTGCTACTTTGATCAAGATTTGATTTGTACTCTGGTCGTCCAGATTTTCTCATGTGAGAAACACAGTCAGTATTGCTGGGGTGTTTTCTAGGGATACTCCTTTTTCCTCAGCTGTCTCATTCTGTTACTCCATAGCCTACTAATCTCACTTTATCCTTACCAGTACTCAAGATCTCATTGTAAACATCTGTATCTCCACTCCTACCTTACCCTATTACTTACTCTGTTGCAGCTCAACTCCCAGCTCATCTCACCTCGTTTATTTAATTTTTCAGGCTAGCTGAGTGACTGGCATATTTCACCAGCAGATTTTCTAGGATTTGTCATTGCTGCCCCTCTGTCAACCATTGCAAACACACTGTCATTTTTTAAATTTTCTTATAAGTTGTTGAAGGGAGGAATTTTTCATTTCATAATAAGCAACAAAATAACTGTGTGAAATTGTGTGTTCTATAAGGGAATCAATTTCAGAAGTGCCCATTTAAATGTGAAGTACCTTTTAAGCAGCCTGTAGTGGTCAGTGTGTGGCCAGAAGCACTTCACTGCACACTAGTTGTGAGTGGCTGGTGACTTGTTGCAGGCAAGGAGGGCCCTATCTATAGCGTCGCCTGGAGTCCTAAAAACACAGAATTCTGTGTAGTATATGGCTTCAGTCCAGCGAAGGCTACCCTCTTCAACATGAAGTGTGAGCCGGTGTTCGACTTTGGCACTGGCCCCCGCAATGTCATTCACTACAATCCTCATGGCAACAATATCCTTTTCTTGCTGTTTTTTTTTTGTTCCATTTATTTACTAAGTAATGTATTGTGTTCAGTTAGATGAAATGTTAAAAGGGAGGAGGATGGGAGGACACGCTGGTTATGAACATATTAACCATGCTGGCAACATTTTGTGAAGTATTCAAAATGAAAACAATTACGATTTTAAGTGCATGTTCCCACCATGTTCAGTTTGTTTATCCATTAATACATAAATTTCACCAAAATGAAAACTTGTAGTTAAGAAGTCAAAACACGTAAGTATAACAAAATTACACAAGAAGTTTATGAACATACTCGTGTTACGCTGGGTAAAATTTCAACTCGAGGCATTTGAAAAGTGATCCAAATGAAGTTTGTTTGCATGCATTGCCGTGATCGGTCAAATCTAACATGTTCAAGAAACAACTCTAAAAAGTTAAGTTTCGTAAACGTAACTTCTTAACTTCTTGCAGTATAACGTACACAATAAAAATGATAGTAGTGAATTGTAAACTGATTCTGCAGTGCTGTTCATTATCACAATAGAAGCAAGATGCACGCAAGCATTGCTGTGCACTAAGCTGGCCACATTTATTTTTGTGCAGTACCAAAATGGGATCTGTAACAATCCAGGCCAAGCAAGTCATGACAGCGTTGCCAGATACAACTCCATTTCCACTGTTGCCATATCTCACGCTGAACACGGTACACCGATAAACGGTGATTCTCACATGCAGCTGTATTTAATATGTTTACTTATAATATAAAAAATATAACATTTTGCGCATATCTACGAAAGTGTTCACGGTGCACTACAAAACGTTAGTAATTACGAATGTCTCGTAACATCCCATACTCGTAGAAGGTATACTGTAAGTGTTTCTTATATTAGACTGTGGATAGAACTGTGGATCATCACAGTATGCGTGCCAGGCACCACACTTATTTTATAGTGATTTTGAATACCTGCTACCCCATATAATGCATTACTACTTTATTGAGAATTTAAAGGAGCTGCCTACCTTTGAAACGTGTCGTTGTCATAAATATCAATTTAGACGCCAATTATATTTTGTGCGGCTCAGTCACTCTTCAAAATGTGGCTTTTGGACAGAAAATTCTGCATTAAGATGAAGAAAGTATTGCTTCAGCAGGAGTTCCCAACCAGTGGTCCACAAGAGCTTCGAGAGTGGTCTGTGAGATAGTCAGGTCAGTTTCCCTGATTCCTAAGATGCTTTTGGATACTTAAGCAAGCACCTTAATGTGTAAATTTGTCAACTGTGTACTGACAGCATTTCTAAATTGTTCTCTTGTCTCAGAAGAGAAAATATGATGGTTCGTACATCAAATGTGGATTCACAACAATTGATGTTTCAGTGGGCTGGCACAAGCTGTATGCAAGGCAAATACTGTGATGGCGTTGCATACATACTAATAATGTGCTACAATCTGATTGTAAAGGGTTTTATATTTCCATTGTAATATATCTTTTCAGCCTGTCTGTAATGTATGATAAACCCAACTTTTCCTGGCGTTGTTGTTTGTCCAAAACGTTGATTTTCATGCATGACTTGTGCCCCAACTTTTCAACTTTGTTTTGAGATAAAAAAATGTGCAGTTGGTACATGGATGTGGATGGTTGGACAGCCCAACGTATTTAATTCATCATGTAAATCCTTGTCGTTCATGGCTGTGGGGTGGACAGTACTGGTAAGTTTTAGGATATATATTTACGTTCACTGCACTAGACTGTATAGCTAGAACAATGAAATATTGTGACTTTTAAAAACAGTTGGAAATATAACCAATCAAATTTTCAGTCTGTAACTAAGAAATTGGTAACAGTTGGGAGCAAATGTTGGCTGGTAAATATATTGTTATTCTATAAATAAGTAAAACTTCAGCCAAGGGATGAAGTCAATTTTTAGTGTACCGTTTTGTATGCAGCCAAGAATGATGCAGTAGTAGATGTTGTTTAATTTTATATTTTTCAAAATGAATGTGTAAACTATAGGGTTGATCAATGCAGGAGTAGATCTAAGAGACTCTTTGAGGTGTAGGGGGTTGGTCCATGTACTCATT
The DNA here is from genome assembly GCA_003012365.1 of Medauroidea extradentata. Classification (NCBI taxonomy): domain Eukaryota; kingdom Metazoa; phylum Arthropoda; class Insecta; order Phasmatodea; family Phasmatidae; genus Medauroidea; species Medauroidea extradentata. The sequence continues at coordinate 68,772 of PNEQ01001957.1, read as the reverse complement.
TCACAGGTGCAGGTCTAGATTTATTTGTACCATGGATGGTGGCATTATACAGGATGTTCCACATTTCGACCAACAAACTTCGGAGGCTTGTTCCTAAGAGAGTAAAAATCATACCGTAAAAGGGGATAAATAGAAACACTGGGGTGCATAGCAACAAAATTATTGAGCCAAATTTTCAGTAGACCTCCGTTTTAAAAGCTGTGTTTTTAGATTGGTGTGTTAAAGCTGTTTACAAACCGTAGTTTTATAATAATGTTATTATATTTAAGCATAAGGTATTGGGTAGTGATTTGTTTCTAATTTTGTTTCCGTTCATTCCCGTGTTGCTATTCTTATTGTTTTACGGTAGTAAAAAATGGGCTTCTTGGTTCCATTGAGTTACAGGTACAAATGCCTTAAAAACACAGATGCAGTGGAGAGACCCATCCATTGCTGTAATGACTGGAAGTTGAAAGACACACACAGTTGACAAAGTGTCCCATTAAATTACCAACCAGGCCACTGTGTTGGGAGGCTGGCATGATCACCGAGTGGTAGTGTTACAAGGCAAGGAGTTGCGCCATGCCGGGTAACATCAACACTGAGTGGTCATGCTGGCCTCCCAGTGCTGTGACTTGCTTCTGGTTTAATGGATACTTTGTCAAATGTGTTTGTTTTTTTTTCACCTTTCCTGTCTATTGCCACAAATGGATGGGTTTCTTCACTGCATCTGTCTGTGCTCCCTACACTTTTGTCTTTGTAAATCGTTAATGGAGCTGCATAGCCCAATTTTCTCAATGTTCCGAGGAACAAACCCCTGAAGTACGGCAGTCAAACCACAGAACATCCTCTTTAACCGTAATTTTAGATGATAACATGGTAACATATTAAAGAAAATCAGTGTTTTTTATATTTATGTTTTGTATTTCATTCCAGTTTGTAAACACTCATGGGATGTTTTCATTATGTTTTATGAGAACAGTTTTGGGTGTGTTCCAGTACCCTGTGAATTATCCCCCTCCCCATTTTTTTCTCTCCCCTCCACATTCTCAATTATCTTTGGGATAGTTAGCATGACGTGCCAGCTTTTAAAGGATTAGATGAATGTTGTTCTCCTTGACCTATGGTCACTTCTCCTCCTGGGAGGTTTTGGCAACATCCGCGGCAATGTGGAACTGTGGGATGTGCCAAACAAGAAGCTGATAGCCAAGATGGATGCTCCAGACACCACCCTGTTGCACTGGTCCCCTGACGGCGAGCACTTCATGACTGCCACTACGTGGCCAAGGCTACGCGTTGGCAATGGGTTAGTTGCAGTACCCTTCCCATCTGTTCTCTTATTTGTTTATGATTGTAGTGTTATTTTAAATGAGGTCTGTTTATGTTGAGCTCACCAGAGACAAAGTCAATGGCAGTGGTATTAACTTGTGCCAATTGCAGTGCTGACCTGTCATTCATGGTTAAAACATTGCATGTGAGATGTAGGTGGTGATATGACAGGAATGTAGCAATGTGAAAATATATTCAATTTATCATTAACTTAAAACATGTACCTAGTGTTTTCATAGTTCTTTTAAATATTATTTAGTAAGTACATTGTCCATTGATGAAATTTTCATCTTGCACGATAATGACCATATGTTCAACAAGTCAACTAATATTCCTGAATTAATGGATGGTGAAACAGAGTACAGCAAAAGTGACCGTCCTACGTCTGTGTTCAGCATTAAGCCCCAGACCATCCTCATCCGAAGACAGATAACGTGTGTAGCTAGACTATGTGCGAAAAAGGTGCTTCTGTCAGGTACGAAAAAAATGGTTACAGGTTATTGGCAACTCGAAGGTTCCACTAACATGGAGCTATAGAAAATAATTTTTCTAGTAACTTTCACACACAAGCGTTGCTTATGTGAGTGTGATGTATTCCATTCTATAAAAAGTATTTATGTAAAGTGCGGTAATCGGTATATGGAAAATAAATTAATAAAAAAAACATGTTCTTAGCTGACTGGCGAACATGTCGCAATATCCAAAGCAGTCAAGCATAGAAGAGTCGTTGATTCCAGGATGTAGCCCTCATTGCCAAAGTCTACCAAAGTCAGCTTCGGTTTCTCTGGTATTGTAAGCCTCTAGTCTGGCTTATCCCACGAGGGATCATAGCAAAGCTTCAGACTCATCCCTGCGCCTTGAAAGTTTAGAACTTCCAAGGCTCAGGAGACGTCTGGTTTCCGAGATGGTACCAGAATGTGTCCTCCAATCCCTCCCCTTCCCTGATGAAACTCTAGTACAGTGGTGGGAGACAGAACACAATATTTTCCCTTCTGGAGGTCCAAGTCACCACGTTCAGAGCTTGTACCTGTAAACCTAAACTAGAAACAGCAGACTGATTATGTCCGTACTATTCTTAGTACAGTATCAGCTTCAGTTCTGCCTCGTTTACATCCATGACTTTTTACCTAATATGCCCCATCACCAGGTTGGATGCAAGGAAGCTGCTTGTACACTGATCATTCAAACCCTCAGAGATGTAGCAAGCTCGTCCACTGCCACTGTCATCTACTATACTCATTATAGGGACATCAATTCTCCCACACATCTAGGAGAGGCTTACTGCAGTGACATTGCACCATGTGCGTTTTTGACAATACTAGCCAGGAACTACAGCTTCTCGAGGGCTATAACTCTTATTACCTCGTGTACTTGCTTAATGGATGCCATGCCCGCACTATTATTTTGAAAAGCTTAAAAAAAGAAACCTGCGAAATGGTGACATCTATCTTTTCCAACAGTCGACACAATACAGTGACACACATGAATGGATTGACACATTTTTTTTTTTTTTTTTTTTTTTTCCCCTTCCTTCCTTCCTTCCTTCCTTCCTCTGTGTTAACCATGCACCCCAGAATTGTTTTATTTTATTTTTGGAGAATAGGTCATACTATAAACAATAGTAACTGTAGAAAAACGTGCTACATTTCAGTTTTATTTTTCAACCATTGAAAACACCTCATGTTGGCTACACTCCATTTTTTAGGCCAAAAATTTAGTCATAAACATGTAGTGATTATGCTAGTAAATAGGTACAGTACCATTGTCACCTCCAAAGCATATTCCTATGGTCCCTTATCTCCATCCTATTAGTGAAGTGCAACAACTGACTGCCTTCTGCAGCTGACATCTTGAGAAAGACAGCCACCAACAAAATACAGAATATTTCCTCCGATCATGATGCAAACCTTATCACTGCTGCATTGTCCTGTAATTCACGGGGAACACACAACTATTTTGCTTCTATAGTATCAGAAACCAGGTAACAGAGCTCTCATCTCCTACCTTTCTGATGGTAAGTGACCAGGGTAAGCATTGGTTCTTCCTCATTGTACTCCAAAAGCTTTTTGCTGACAGCACTAAATCATCAGTACACATCAAGTTCCCAAATTCCAGATCGGATTGACACCTGTGTGATAACTTTGCTTACTGGCATCAATTTGGGTGTCGTATTTTCTATCATTGTTTGCAGGAAATTACGTAATACAATTGATCAATTTTTAGTAAACAAACAGTTTCTGAACAAATAATCGTGATGAAATCTTGCACGAATACGCAAGGCGTCTGACCTTAGTTTCAAATGTATGTAAGGTGTCTGACATTAGTTTCTAATGTTACCTAGGCCTACTGTTACACTCTACAGTAGGTGCCATAGTGTAATCCCGTACTTCATACATAGTATAAGTATAGGTGGTTCGGGATAAAGTGAGTATTTTTGGAAACCTAAGGGCCTTCCTTAAATATGTTGCATTTGTGTGTATTGCGAGGCGGTCCACCCACCATTTAGGCCTTTATTATTTCCTGTCTTGTTTTTATTTTATTTCCTTATGTTTGATTTATTGAATTTGTATTATCTATTTAATTATTTTGAGGTATTGTTGACAGGAGTTTGGTAAGGTATTGTTTGGTATTTTGTCTGTATCAGTGTTGAAATTATACAATTTTATATTTAATTTGGTTTGTTTAGGCTGAGGCAATTTTGTGTTTTAGTTTAAATTTAATATTATCGTTTGCAGCTTAACTATAATTGTATTGTAACTCAGGGCTGGGTGTATTGTTGGCTAGTTCTGTTTGATGGCACAGGTGTGCCTACCCAGTTCCTGGAATCGCTGTATTTAGATTTTTAACAGTTTTCTACCACTTTCACTTTTCAATAAGTGCACGTGCGCCACTGCTCGTTGAGTGTGTGAAAGAGATGGTGATATGTTTGCAAGGGCTGGCTTGGGCCAATGAAAGGACATACAGTTAACCCTCGATAACTCGGACTAAAAGGGGGAAGAAGCTGTCCGAGTTACGATTTGTCCGTGTTATCGAGGGGTGTCCGAGGAGGTGGGGTAATCAGTCATTAATAACAAGAAACGCGAAGAAATTAGTGCCCTATAATTTCTACAAGCAAAAGAGGCCGCAATAAATACTGTTTTGTACATAAATATCGTATAAAGTTACAGGAGGGCCGCCATGCAGAGGGAAAATTAACGTAACGTAGAGGACTATAAAAGAATGGCAAACAATGTGGCCAGTCAGATCTTTATTTATTTTTTTATGCTGCTACTTCTGGCTGATCCCTTTTTTTTATCTCTGTGCTAGAAGCTGGCACCAGACACTCTTCTATCACATAAAAGTTTTCGTCTAGCTGGCGACAGACAATGTGCCTGCACGGTGTACGTGAGAGAGATAAGAAATGATCGTTGGAGATAAGCTAGGGAGGTTGCGAGCGAAAGTAGTCAAGGTCAACTGGTACAGTCTCATGCAATACAAACGCCGCACTTGACCACACGCATCTCACACAAGATGTTTACATTGAAAAATACCTTACGTCCGTCTGTCACAGCGTAGGGGCAGCAGCCAACTGCTAGCCTGTAGTTACTCTACCCTTCTTCAAAGTTACAAAGGAATAAAAATAATTTTCCTCGTATACATGAATAAAAACAGTACTGTAATTAACAATCCTTCTGGGTCACTGTACATTAGGTGAACACATTTTAACACTACTAATTTTAAAATTTAATTTTATGTATTTAAATTACGTCATAGAACACATAATTTACAGCTTTATTCTTACACAAATTGTCATATTATAAAGCAAGAAAATTTTAATCATGTTCTACAGTTACCGCATATTTTTTACCAAATTTTAGGCCCAAAAAATGGGGTGCGGCCATTATAAGGGGCTTTCAAAAAAATTACCTTCTAAATTTTTTTTGGCGTAGAATATAACAAATGTAAATTTTTTTTGTATTTACTCCTTCATAATGTGACCATTTCTTCAAAAATAAAGAAACAAATTTTGTCGGTGTATAGTAAACATGGAAAAATTAAGACTACAAAATCTTGTTAATCCATTCATGTGCGTCACTCAATGAAATTCGTTTAAAACTATCCCGCATAAGACGTTTACATTTTACGGTCCATTACATGTACGCTAATATTCCCAGTGAAGTAGTTTATAAACAAATCCGATTCACGCTTAAAACGTTACAACTCTCCAGACGCCGTTACGTTATCAACAGAGCATCATCAACCAGCGAGCGTGACTCATTGTGTCCGGCTCGGGCATGGATGTTGTGTTGTTCTTTCACCACCCACATCGGCTCTTGAAAACGTCGTTGTTAAAGGGTCGTAAAACACTCTCACCAATTTTTCTACATCGCAATGCAAAGCAATGATTTTTTATTTTTAATGTCCGGGACAATTTGTTTTGCAACCCTGGATTCATTGTAGGCTACATACCAGAACAAAATAATTTTCAGTTTATGTATCATTGTAACCCGTAGTTACCGTCATTTCACAAGCACCGCACTGAAATGTTTGTTTACGACACATGTGCGTTCATGGCTCACAGGACGAAGAGGGAGGAAACATAAAGAAGTGAGAGATCGGCCTGCTGCGTTGCATCTTTACTCGCGCGTCGCGCACCTCGTTAGCAACTTTTTACCACACGTAACTTGCCAGATATTTACTGTGGGATTATTAAAGGCTAAGTAGCGATGGACAACTACGTTATAAAGTTTAATACTGTTCTAAAATATAATGTGATGAATTTGAATCTAGCAGAAACGATTTTTTAAGTCTTTTAACCAAAAAATAATAAAGTAAAAATTATTAAAAATTTTTAAAAATTTCTGTCCGAGTTATCCGAAGTCCGGGACATCGAGGTCCGAGTTAACGAGGGTTCACTGTATAGTTTAAATTTATTTAAAATTATGTTGTAAATTAAAATGTAATTATGATTACATTTCATTGTTTCAAAAATGCTATCCATATATCTCATCATTAAATACACAAGTGATCAATAACATCTATCATCAATGGTAAGTTACTATAAATGCCTGCAAAGTAACTTCTGTATAATATAAGTTTCTGTACATCAACTCATTAATACTACACTGTACTCCATGCTCGCTCCAATTTTGTTTGTGTGTGTGCATGTGTGTGTATGTGTGCGCGTGTGTGTGTGCTCATACATGTGTATATATATATATATATATATAGAATATATTGTATTGAGTTATTGAAGGTGGTTGTTAAAAACTGGCTATTATAGATGGTAATATTATGTGCTTAAAAGGAAATGTATTTTCTCAACTGATTTTTTGCCTGGCACAGTGTGTTTTGGTATGAATCTACAAAACGATAATGGTATTGGGCCAACAGGTTCAAGATCTGGCACTACACAGGCACGTTGCTATACGAGCGGCCGTGGAACCAGCAGGAGCAGCTGTGGGAGGTGCTATGGCAGACTTACCCACCCGGCGCCTTCAAAGAGCAGACCGTCAGCTACAAGCCTGTCGAGGGCATTCAGCCCAGCCAACCACAAGGTAACTAGTTCTGCTTTGAGAGCTAAGATTTGCATTGTTGTAACTCGTAGTTTGGTCATTAGTAGTGATCGCTACTGTTAAGATTTCTGTTCGAATGAAATGCATATTAGAAGGGAATATGTTAAGCAAAGAAGCTCTAGCAGCATTTGTTGCATTTGTACAGTGCCGTGTGTTACATTGCGACCTGTATATCGAATCTGGCTTTAAAATTATTTGTTAACAAAATAATTAGTATTATGTACTGGTAATCACATTTACATTTTACTTCCAACACTTTGTTTTTAAAACATGTAGGTATTTAGAATCTTTGTAAGTTTGAATACAGTTGAATCCCGTTACTGCGAGAGTTCATAATAGCACAAAAAATAGGCATAATTACGAGTTGTCATTAGAACCGAGTGTTTACATAAACAAGCAATACTTTAGGTTATTGACATGATTACATAGGATGGGATTAATAACAGTACAGTTTACCTTGATCAGTATCTCTGCTATGTAAAACAAACTCCCAAAAATGAGAATGCATGTGTTTATTAGGCATATTATTCAATAATTTATTTATTCCATATATCCATTAGTTTTTTATGTTACCATTTTCACTTGCTACAACACAGCAAAATGTAAAGTAAACTAAACAAAAAAGCAGTCTTTCTTGCGAGGCTGCATATCAAAAGTAAAAGCACTGCTAGCTCACTTGTGATTGGCTGAAATGAACTACGCTCCTCCATTAAGATGACTTATGATTGGACAAACAAAAGAGGAGCAGCTGTTCCATATTACCCATGCTGTGAAGTATTCAAAGTGAAAACAATTACGATTTTAGTACATGATCCCAACTGAGTATTTATCTATTTCTACGTAAATTTCGCCAAAATGAAAACCTAACATAAGTATAAAAACACAAGATGTTTATGAACTTACTCGGGGTTACGGTGGGTCGTGTAAAACTTCAAATCGAAGCGTTCCAAAAGTGATCCAAATTAATTTTGCTTGCATGCATTGCCGTGATCGGACAAACCTAACATGTTCAAGAAACAACTCTAGAAAGTTAAGTTTAGTAAACGTAACTTCTTAACTTCTTGCTGTAATACATACACAATAAAAAATTGATAGTTAGTTTGAAACTGATTCTGCAGTGCCGTTCGTTATTATTAAAAAATAAGATGCACTCAAGTGATGCTGTACACTCAATGGGACACCTTCCTTTTCGTGCAGTACCAAGATAGTGTCCATAACAATTGAGGCAGAGCAAGTCACGACAGTGTTACCAGATGCAACTGAATTTCCACCGCTGCTATATCTCATGCTGTGCACAATATGCCGATAAATGGTGATTCTCGCGTGTGCTTGTATTTATTATGTTTACTTATAATTAAACGAAATTGTCTGGTATGTTGATGCTTGTGAATCTCTCGTAAATGCTCATGACGATACCACTTGTAAATACAGAACATTTTCACAATAAATTGCATATACTGTACAAATTGACTGTGCACTACCAAACACTCATAAATACGAATGTCTCGTAATATTCCATACTCGTAGTGGTGTGATTATACTGTAAATTACTAAATACCTAATTAGCAGGAACACATTGAACTTTTTGATTAAATTATAACCAAAGCATAATTACATTTCTTAACATTCATTAGTATACATTCTCAATGACAGACTGTCGTAGTCATATATAGTTGTCTATGTAATTAGACCTGTCAACCTTAATGACAAGTACATAGCGAACTTTGTGTTAATTCGTATTATGAGACTTTGAAATCTTTTATGAATTTGTTATGATAGTAAAATGGTCGACAATAATTTATTAAAATTGAGACTGTAGTGTTGTGGACAACATGTGCACAAGTCAGCAATTGATATAATTGTGCTGCAGTCATCAATACTCGTTGGATACTAAAAATTCTTCACAGTAGCCCAACAGTTTTACGTTATACGTAATCACATAGCAGTGTAGCGTGGTTGAGTGTTACAGTAAACTCTATGGAGAATTTGAGGTGGATTGTGAATGAGAAGAAAATGATATTGTGGTAACGATAGGTAAATAACAAACAGTTGTAGAGTGTTGTAAACTTTTTCTATGTAACATTTCTTACTGATTTAAAATTTGTGATTTGTGAGCCTTTTAAAATATGATTCAAGATTTGATTCATTCTGCAGTAGTCTGATTTTCAGTGTGTGTGTAATGGATCCCGTATGTAAGGACGCAACTGAAGTTTGTATTGTTCTGAAAACGTATCATGATATGGATGGGTGTGCTTTGTGCTTGCAGCATCAAAGCAGGCATATAGACCACCGTGTGCACGTGGGAAGGAAAGTAACTTCAAGTTGCATGATGATGAGGAGCTGCCTAGCAACATCAAGCCTGGCAGTGACGGTGAGTACACTGTAAAGTCAAATGTAAATTACAGTAGAATACCATGATAGTCTTTACAAGGAATCTTGAAAAGATTACAAAAATATTTCATAACATATTGTGATTTTATAAGTAGAAACGTGTAAGGTGAGATAGTTTGGAAGAGTTCTTCTGATACCATTCATGAGCGACCATGTGAAGCAGGCTTTTATCTGCCGTAGCTCCACTATCCTCATCTTCACCCCCCTCCTCCCCCACTCCCTACCTGCTGCCAACTAATGCCTCTGCCATGTAACTTATTCTTCTGCCTTGCCTTGCCTTGCCTTGCCAAGCCACCTAGTTGCTCTCAGGTCCAAGCAAGCACTTTGCTCTAAATATAAAATATACAATCTTGCCCATTTCACTTTTTCCCTTTTTTTTTAAAGGCTTTTCTGTCCACTGTTTAACTTTTTGGAATCACTCACAGTCGTAGTACTTTCAGCTGTATTTGATTACATATATACATCTTGGATTTTCTGTATTGACTTATTAAATATGATTTTGAATTTTGACATGTTTCACTGTAATTGACAACCTGTATATTATTACTAGATACTACCTGTATATAATTACTAGATATCAGTACATATGTTTTAGTATCACGCTTATTGACAACATAAACAGCTTTTTGGATATTAATTTGTTTCTGCTATTCATTTTATTGGCTAAATAATTAAAACCGTCGACAAACTGCAAAAATTCTGTTATTATTTCTTACCCGACCTGGTGCATAGCTGCCGACTTGTACGATTTTCCCGTACAATGTACGATATTGTGCCCTATTGTATGGTTGAATGATTTATGTGAATTATTGTACAATTTTCAAGCTTTCCAATTTTTTTCCCCATATGGTTACTAATTGATATTACGTATTTAAGGCTGCTCCTCCAAGAAGGGAGTCATAGGGCTTTCAATGCTAAAAATCAGATTCTCATATCTCTGGGTGTATTAAATTTAGAACATTCATTCAAACTGCATTTTATTCTATGGAATAACAGAAATGGTGGTAAATGTTCAGAAAATTAAAACCTCATTTATAAAGTCCATTTTTGGTAGGTTTAAAACCTTGCAAAAGCTGGAAAAGCCTTAAAAAAAAAAAACAGGCTATGCTGACTGCATTATTATTGCGCATGCAGCACTGTTTATTTTGCTGAGTAGAATAAAAAAGTCCGCGAGGGCACCTATCTATCATTAATACTTTACTCACAAATTAGCAAATTGTTGATAGCATGCCAGTGTTGCACGGAAGACGGCCGCCGAAGCGACGTGCTCGACAGCAGGATGTGCCGTTGGCCTAGGAAACATGAGTAAGAGTGTGCAGTGTTGTCATACCTACTTGTCGCGCGGCGAGCAGCTGCCCTTGACGCGATAAGCAGCCCTCGGTAAGGTAAGCGGCGTGCCGGCGGGCTGTGTTTCATCCTAACTGAGAAGTAGCCGGACGTTTACTGAACAGTTCTTTTTCTATTGTCATCTCATTAAGAAGTTTAGCTACTGTGAAGAAACTGTTATGGTGCGGAAAATTTTTCTGCGACATGGCAATTTTAGCTCGTAATGGGGTGTGTCCAATGAAACATTTCAGTTTATAATACCAATAATGATGAATTTCAACAGTATTATTTATTCAATACAAAAGACAAATGAATATTTTTAGATGCGGTGTTATTTTTTTCATATAAAATTACAACAGCATTAATTTGTAAATGTACGTATCATTATTTCATTTGCTGTTAACAAATTTCGTTTGGTACTGGGCCAGTAAACAATGAAATGGTGACTAAGAAGATATTATGGAAAGGAATAATAAGTTAAAGTCCCCGATTCTCGTACAGCTTTAACGATCTTAGTGTTCCGGTAGCGAAAAAATTCATAAAAGCGCCCAAAAACGGTAAATCCAAGAAAGCTGTATACTGTACGAATATCCAAACCTTTATTGTTGTCTACTTATGTGATCATAGAACATCGGGTAAGTAGTTTTTTTTTCTTTTATACATTTTTTACTTATGCTGTGCAAAAACTCCGGAACTCGACGAAAATTATTGTGTGTTCCTGGGATAGATACACCTATCTCGAGGTTTATTTATTTAAAATTATTCCGTATAGTATAATACTGTATACCTGGGGAAATATGACGTGATTGTAGAATACAGTAAACTCCCGATTGCTGCTTTTTATGAACTTATTTTGATGTCAGTAAAAGAAATATTGCGAAAGGCCTATCACAGCAATCAGATTTTGCACGCTAATTTTTTTTCGTTTATGCTTTACTTTGGGCTAAAGAAAAATCATAGGTGACCTTGCAGGTTATCCTTGTATTCATAATGCGCCTTTATATTAAAAAATATTACTATTCCAATGAAGTTTATTATGATATTCAAGTAAATAATTTCCAAACATGGTCAGTATGGTCGCATGCGTTTATGTTGCGCGAGACGTTTTGCTTAAATTGTAATAAAATAAATGGTCGTATGTACATTTCCATAATATCCTTTTATTCTAAAAGAGTCATTCTATTAAAAAATATTATTTTTTCATTAGACTTCATTACGATATTCATGTGAATAACTCCAGAAGACGGGCATTGCGGCGCAAGCATGTACACTGAAAAAATACTTATTACTTACTGCAAAATATTTTGTTAAAATGGACCTTACCAAACTTTTTTGTAGTGGTTACAAAAAAATTTTGTAGTCACTGCAGAACTTTACTGGGGACAGCAAAATTTTTTTGTGGTCACTACAAAAAAATTTGGTAAGGTCCATTTTAACAAAATATTTTGCAGTGACTAATAAGTATTTTTTTCAGTGTATGTAACAGGCAATAATACAGTTAACTGAAACGTCTTTTAATCTTTTAAAATTTATTATTTTAATATTTATTAAATGTACGTAAAATATATTACATTCCAGTATTTCTTACGATTGTAAAACAGATTTTTAACATGTTTGGTATTCTTGGCCAATGTACAAGTCTTAGGGTCCGCCACAATTGTCTGTTACCCCAGATTTGTATGAGTCTTTATTTCACTTAAATGACAATATTTTGTAACAAACTGTAGTTCAGGTTGTTAAGCGACATATTTTTGAGCTATCGGAACAACCATAATCCATAATAAACCGATAATGCACAGCACAAAGCTTAAGCCAAGAACGAAGTTGCTTACCTGAAACCAGTACGAATTGCCGATTTCGGCAACTGCGCAGGACGAGACAAAACAATTTCCTGCTTGTAAACAAATACACAGCCGGGGCCGCCAACGTTTGCAAGTTGAAGCTCACATTCCGTAGATAACTGTGCGCTATAGACGCAATCAATATATCAAATGACTTATTTTTGTAGATTTTTTTTTCCGAGGCGACTGCGAGCTTTGGGTACATTGACGAGTATCGGGGACTTTACTTTTATTTGAGTGTTACATTTATTTATTTTTATTTATTTATTTCAGAAATGAAGTTTGAGTCTGGTATGGCTCAGGAAGATGACATTCAGCATAACAATGATTGGGGGTAAGATCCAAACTTATTTTCCCAATTTTATAGTTGAAGGGAAAATAAGATGATAAAAATTCGAAATACACAGCAGAAGAATTGTTGACATTGCCCATGTAATGAAAGAAATGAAGAAAATTGGCAAACATCCTCTATACTGTACAATGGGTGTTTACAAACTTCAGTCAGAAACAACGGCATTATTACTGAGAAAACTGTGGACGAAAGTTTGTCACTTCTGAACCTCCCGATTCCTTAGATGATGTAAATTCCGCATTAGTATGGGGAACTGTGACTGTTGGAAATAGAATATTCCCAAAGGAAGAATTTTGGTCAGTTCTTGACGTTCCAATGATGAGTGGAAGGAAATACAGCAAAAAAAAAAGTAGAAGAGGTGCATATGACAATACTTTTGAAATATTGGTGACAAAAAACTGCGTAAGAGGTTTTCTTTTGTATATGGTTGATAAAAAGTCGCTTTCCGTATTTACATAAACACATAAATGGCTTTTTTCTTAAGCAATACGCCTTAAAGGGCAGTCTAAAAGATTATGTTGTGCCAGATTTGACAAGTACTTCAAAAGATATTTGCTCGTTCCTAGCAAGTGTGAAAGAAAATATTATACACCAACTTACAGGCGAAGTGTAAAAACACGGTGCTTTAAAGTATTATACAATGGAACCTCGTTAATACAAACCCTGTTAATACAATGTTCTCATTAACACAAAGTGGTTTTTATTCCCCTTGGAATGGGACAGGGACTAAAATTAATTACTTTAATGTTTAATAAAAATTTTGTTTATGCATTAAACCATGCAATATAAAGTTCTCAAGGAAAAGAAGTCACAGTGGTGAAAAGACAATTTGATTTGTGGGGATAAACAGAGTGACCAAAATTTTAGAAACTTTTTAATGTTTTAGTGAACAACTGTTAATACAAACTTCATTATTACAAACAGCCAAAATTTTGGTCCCTTCAGGTTTGTATTAAAGAGGTTTGACTGTATGTGGTTGTATTGCGGCTACACAAAACTAGTACCGCATTATGAATACAGCAGAAAATCTTTCAAAGACGTTGAATGTTCCTGTTTATAATGTACAGTCGGCCAATCATAAAATGTCGCCTGTCTACAGGCCAGAATTCTGTCTAAGTCCCACTTCGGATATCTTCGGCAGAGGCAAGCTTCGCTCATCGAAATCGCAACACTTTCTAACGCTCCGCACGAGCCATGCGACGTCCGTCGGTTCAAATCTTGGTCCGGAAATTTAAAATTAACTCTTTTTTGTTTCGTATATCATTGCAGGTAATATCACTAATCACATAAATTAAAAAATATATATTAAATACTTAAAATTAGGTAAACAATGACAGACATTTCACACTAAGCATGTCACATTCTTGTCAACAGATGTGAAATAATAGTTATTTAGAGTTCACGTCCCTACTACAAATGCTTTACATGTTAAGCATTACATAGAGATTGTTTTTTCCAACAGAAGTAAATTAAAATAAATTATCATTAATTAAATAAACGAGAAGCAAAATTTATAATGTGTATGCTTGTTTTACGCCTCTAGTTGCACATTTAGTGCAGTGTTTTGTTTTACTTAGGGACACTGCAAAAATAAATATTTTGTTAGCACGGGAACAGTTTGCATTTGCACAAACGTTAGACAATTCAATAATATTGTTTGAAAAATGTATAATTGTTATTATTAGTTGTAGTAGTAGGTTTTTGCGACTGAATATTTAATAAATATGGTGTTAATATAAACGTGTATTGATCATGAATCCTCATTTAATCGTTGAGTAAATATTTACTGCAATGCTGAAAAAATATTTTGCATAAACAGGATGATGTATGTTAACTACTTCAGAATAATTATTGACATGAAGAACGTGGCCTTAAAACATTAATTATCTTAATAGTCGACCATCGATGTTTAATAATTCTGATCGGACAGCATGTACAACTCCCGGACAGTACTAGTTGCTAAAAAGGATGGCTCCATGCGCTTCTGCCTAGATTTTCGCGCGCTGAATACGGTGACAGACTCCCCCCCCCCCCCCCCCCCCCCC
>PNEQ01001957.1:39972-53854 GCA_003012365.1 Medauroidea extradentata | reverse complement strand
TTTTCTGGTGTTCTGCGACACACCATTTGCTGCAATGACGTTTGTCCATAGCATAGCTATAAATATACATTACAAAATCATAATTATTAACAGTTTTGCAAAAAATGATTGCATACTTATAAAACAGAATTGTAGTACTACGTTTTAAGTATCAGGGTTCAAATTTAATTTGACAGTACCAAAATATTTTACAGTACATAATCACATATTTAAAAAACAGGAAACATTAATTTGAAAACAGCAAATAGAAAATTAAAAACACATAAATTATATTTCAACACCTTACTGATATCCTACGGGGATGCAATTTAATGACAAGAAATATTTCAATATCAATTTGCAGAAATTCTGTTCTATCAGAAACGACAGGGTTTTGAAAGAAGCTGTAAATTCCAATCATCTAGTCTTCTGGATAGTACATAACCATCATTTTTCTAGGAATCAACTGCTCATTCAGGCAACTTTTTTTTTTTGCTCAGAATTACTTAAAATTCTGCCTCCTTCAGCCTGGTTGGGCAGTAGCGTGATTTTGAGGATTTTTTTAATTTTCCGGGAAAATGTTGAGGGAAATTCGGGACATTTTATGGGAAAAACGGGAAATGTTTAGTTCTTTTGAGGGGAAAAGGGAAATTTGAGGGAAAATAGGGGAAATGAAGTAATCCACAAATCCACAGCCTGCAGCCTGTGCTTCCGGAGGACCTATACTCATCTACTGGCAACATATGCCTGGAATTAAATAAGAACAGTGTTTTGCAACTGAAAATAAACCATGATTATTATTTCCAGGTGCAGGGGCAACTGAACATTGCCAAAATAACATTCTGTGACTTTGTTGCTCATTCTCCTGCTGACTTTTTTGTTGACAGGATTGTGCGCGATGAAGAACAAATGTTACCACTTTTACGGAAATTTTATTTGGACTGTATGATTCCTGAAATAGGGGATGGCAGAATACCTAGGAAATTAAGAACCTAAGTATATCTTAGAAGCTCGAGAAAAAGCCTTATTAAGAGTAGTCGGAATAATCATATTGGTAATTCTCATATGCTGTTCTGTAATAAAGTATGTGATGTTTATGTATAGTTTACTTAACTTTCATCTTCTGCTTTGTTGTGAACTATCCTGCAGTTTTATGCTATGTCCCCGTACGTAACCTGAGTGTGTGGAAATTATGGTCAGTATGAAAATTGTCGGCTTAATTATGCTATTGTTTGATTACTGAAATGAAAACGTTATCATAAAAAAATTATTTTACTGCTTAGTAGGCTAATTTGAATGAACATGTATAAAATATCCTAATTTTGTGTGATGTTCAATGATATTTATATACAGCCTACGACTGTAATTTTCTGCTCTATTGTGAACTATACTATAATTCAAAGTCGTACGTAACGAAAATGCATTGAATTTATGTGAAAACCAATGTTAAGTATATTACATGTTAGCATATTTGAACAGATATTGATTTTAGAGGTTACACAAACGGTTATTATGTCCTAGTTTTAAGGATTTTTATGATAAATTTATTTATCAATAGTAACATTTTCTTGACTTATCGAAATGAAGTGTCCCAAAAACTTGTAAATTGTGGACAAAAATATAATAATTAACAAACAGCAGTACAATAAACAAAATTACTATATGAAAACATTTCAAACTTAAATTAACTTTGTTCTTTAAACACCAATGATTAGGGAAAAAAAAGTATTTTTGTACATGGTTAATTTAACACCAACATATTTCTAATAATGCAGTTTAGTTACAGTATTTGCAATATCCTGACTAACTGGTAATAATTGTAAGATACTATTCTCATTTTGTTATAATAATTATAATGTAATATTCTGAATTGGTGATATTTTACTAAATGAATCACGTGATGTTGATATAGTATATCCGCTCTATTGTTAGTTACAATGTATTTACATTAGTTTAATTTAACCAGAATGCATTAAAATTGTATTCAGTAGCCTATGTTTACGGAGTGCTCCATTTTGCTTGATTTGCTTAGTGTTTTTTCAAACGAACAATTTTATTAATAAACTAACTGTTGCTGTTTAGTTACCTGAATTACTGTATTCAGCTTTATTATAAATTATAATTCAATATTCTCAAATTGTATAACATTCTACATTACTACGTGTTCAGCTATGTTCCTTCTGTCTATTTTCTTGTGAAATAGCGTGCAATTCCAACCAATTTCGTGGGGCTAAATCGTTGTGTATTACCACAATGCATGGAAATTATGTTATAGAAAACTAGTTCCATGTTAGTACATTTCAAATGATTTCAGTTTTTGTTGTTTAATAATATTGTATATCAAGTGCTTCATTTTACCGCTGTTTGTTTACTCTGAGTAAATAAATAGCAACTACTTGGGACCTGAAAAATTAGCATTTTCGTTTGGGAACAAGCTATAATTGTAACTTCTATACGTTCGTGCTAGTATAGAGGTCAGTGAATCTGCGAATTTTTCTGATCTCTAGCAATTACACAAGAGTTAATTAATTAAATAGTTTTCTCATTCACCCCATCATCAACTTCAGCAACAGTGAGTAGGCTACATATTTGTTTGCTTACTCCACACATAGATAATATTTTCTCATTAACTGTAATATCATCTTCTGAAACGACGTCGTCACCGCCACACTCACTCTCATAATACAAACTATAAATAACATAATAGCATTAGAATAATTTTCAAGGCCACTTCTGGTGGTGTTTCACTTTTACCACAAAACTGTAAAGTCAGATATTTAGTTAAAACTAATTGTAAAGTTCGTAGGTTAAAACAAATTTGTTTTCGTGTCATCTGTCAGCAGTATGTGTATGCGTTATGTACAAGATAATTTACATTAACTCATAACTTAAATACTTGTTCCAATTCGAAATATACAAATATTATAGTTGACAATACAAAAATATGTTTTCGTTTAACGTCACTGTAACATGTTAAATAGTTACTTTTGAAAAATTTTCTTGGTTTGGTATATCCTCTGATTCTGCAGGGAGATATTTAGCAGAGATCGAGTCTTCGTGCTTGAAAAAAAAAAATACAAATTTCAATGAAGTAATCTGGTAGCCTACTAAAACCTACAACTTATTACGTTTGTCGGTAAACATATATTTTCAGTTGTTACATACATGTATTGGTTTTCACCGCACGCATGTGTCTGCTGTACAGCGAAGGAGTTGAAACATATTATCTGAAGAAGAGCGGCCAGAGGAGCGTAACTGATAGAACAGCCCAAGTGTTGTCGTCTCAAGTTACCACTGATAATACTGCCTCGGCCCTGTGCCACCACTCTCTATTGGCAACACTGTGTGCCCCAACCATCGTCCTCCGTCTGCCTCCCAGCGTGCGTGTGTAGACATCTTGGCGCTTTTTAGTACTGCTGTGGTTTTGGAGACGTCCATGCTGCCTGGCGGAATTACCGCGGCAGTCGTGCTGCAGGATCAGTTTTAAGAAATCTTGTACTGAAATCCCATAATTTCTGTACCGAACATGTAGTATGTAGTTCTGACTAGTGTTGTGGTATGCCGTATTTGCCGGCATATAGGACGACTCCGCATATATGACGAGTCATGGTTTTGAAAGTACAAAATCTTGAAAAAAAAGTTCCTAATTTTTAAATTCCAGACAGAAGTATATTTTTTTTTCCTTTGCCAGAAACATTAAAGATTTTGTTTAAATATTTTCAATGGATTTATTACCGTCATGTAAACATCTTAGTAGACACACAAGCAAATAACATTGGCTTCTGCTGCCCTCCGGGTGCCCAGGAGCCAAGAAAATGCATGGCGGCGGCCGGCGACATCATCAGTTGCCGGCAGCTGTGTGCGACTTGGAAATGCCGGACTACAACAGCTGCTTGCAAGGTCATTTAATTTTTGTGCGCTGTTGTCGCCTGCCAGCCTAGCACTAGACACATGAATGTCTGGTACGGTATCTAGATCCTCGTTTTCTCCGCCCGAGAGTTGTGGGCTGTTGAGACAAAGGATCTAGGCACGCGCTCCAGCTGCATTGATCATTACTTCGCTGCGAGGAAGCGTACTTTGTTATGAATGACGCTCATCAAAATTTCGTACTGTAAATTTTATTTAAAAACGGAGCACTCGTTTTCATTTGTGACGAAAAAACACAATTCCTTGAAACATCATACAACTCCACAGCTTACAGCTTAGCTTTCAACAATTTTTAGGTTACCAAAAATTTTTGCACCTGCATATAAGGTGAGTAGCAATTTTTGAAGGCCAAAAATATGTAAAAATAGTTGTCTTATATGCCGGCAAATACGGTAATAAAGAAAACTGTAATACTGTATTTTCGGGAACTAGCGTGCTTTATTTATAGCCATTGTACTATTTTATTCACTACAAAGTACCATATTATTCATGCATCGTACGAACGTGACCCGAACTTTGCCTAACACACCCGATCAATGGGGAACATGCGTGCGTTGGGTATTTAACTAAAAACATTACCACCATTTAGATTTATTGCTAAATAACATGTAAACTTAATGCAGAGACTTAAAACAACATCTAACATGTAGTATAAACGTCTCCGTAAATGTAAGAAGTTCAGCAATTTACAAACGGGGTGACTACGCTCTGTGATTGGCTTGACATCACCTGGCGAAAATCGCTTGGCAGGAAGTCACGTTTGCCTAGTCGAGGCAATGCCAGTTACGTTGTTGACGGTGTCTTTATATTACTTTAGGAGTTACAAAACTACTTGCAGCCACAGCACGTTCGTGATGAAGCCTTTAAGCATATAGTACGGTGGATATTTATCGTGGTGGTGAATTGTGTTACAGAATATGCGTTTAATACAAACAAATACGCGTAGCTAATGGTTTGCACCATTTCAGGGTCGCATTTATAGCCTAATTGTTTCTCAGATCTTGCCTGAGAGAATATCAAGTGAAATGCGATTGTGGTGTGAGATTCACACTAAAATATTAGTCGTTCTTCGATACCGTACTTAACATGTTAATAATTGTTTAAATAATCTCTAGCCTGTTCATGTAAGATTTTACTCTGAAAACCATTTTCGTAAGATGCTTCCAAAAGCTGAACAGCTTCTTTTTTACGAAGATTCTGCTCTATTGTTTGCCTCTCATGTAATAAATAATTCTTATTTTTATAAAATTTGTGACTTACTCTTAGGTTCCTTATCTGGAAATAGGATACATAAAATAATAAATGTAAAAAAACTGTGAGGAGTGCAATGGTTCGTTGCTATGTGGTTGGTCGTAACCACGCTTACATTTTTAAAAATACGTTATATTTTTACTAACTGCGAACGTTAACTCAAACTTAGAATATCTCCTAATTGTATGCATTTGTAGTATCTATTGATGGTAACTGAATTGCAAACAATATCTGCTAGGCTTTACAGTATTTAGATACAAAATTAATACATTTTGTTGTGTTCTGCTACCTACCGTGACTTCTGGAACTACTTGGGTTCTTCCATGCTGCTGCTATGTGCCGGTAGACCTCGAACTATGTAATGCTTCGCATAATGCATGAACAGGGTGGCTACAGGCAGGGAAAACAGGGAAATGTCAGGGAAATTTGTGTGTCAGGGAAAAGAGGGAAGTGTCAGGGGATTCAGGTATTGTGCAGGGAATTTTGTTGAAAACATACCTAAATTGTCGGTTTGTCATTTTTACACAGTAATTTTATGCATGCATTTGCATAAAAATTATAATCTTCCGGTTGATGTAAATTTCATAGTGTACCGACTCCCTTTTCATTTTACTGTCTTCATTTAAATATTATGATTTTACGTTGGTTACACTTATAAATAACATAAAGTAAAAATTTCAAAGTGATATTTTGATGAATTGTTGTTCAAAATTAACTTGATTCTTTGACTGAAGAGTTTAAATGTTTCTTCTTCCTATATATACTGTACGTGAAATGACTGCTGTGGTGGTATGCAGATACAGTAGTTTTTATTAGGCTTACAATTTTTGTGAGGATAGGTGCAACTGTGTGAACTGTGTTTTAAAATTTGACTTGTTTTGTGAAAATGATATTTTTAATACAAGTACAGCACCAAATTCTGTACTTGTGATTAGTTTTTTAATGTCATCGCAAGCGATTATTTGGTGAGTAATGTTATGATTTAATTTAAAGCATATTAAAATCAGATTTAATTTGCATTTTGTTGTGATTTCTGGTCAAATATTTTTCAGAAAAAAAAAATACAATTTGTTACATTAAAATATTTCAGTTGTACAAATGTCAGGGAAATGTCAGGGAATTTTTTGGCAGGAACTCTGTAGCCACCCTGATGAATGCTGTGTGGGAGTTATTTACTCTGACTAATATTTTAATGATTGCCTTTAAATTAATATTTGTGTATATATATTATTCTTTCTTCTGTGTTACTATTGGCGTTTATAAAAAGTAATCTGCTTGGGTTTTACATGTATCTCTTAAATGCCTCGAGTTTAAATAGCGCTTAGTTAGGTCACTCAGATTACATTTAACAAAAACAATTATTTGTAGAAATAGCATGTATAGAACATACGTCCAAAATATTATGTGCAAGCATTGAAGACAAAATTGTAAATTATTGTAGTGATGAATCTCAGTAGTGCCGAATAATTTATATCCACTGCTTTGCGAAATTTTTCACGTTTTCGTTCAGAAACAAATAACTTCCCGATTATTTTCAAATGCTTGTTAGAACACTTACGTGCTATATAAGATGTGAACATCTTTCGTTTTGTGCCAAGTCGAGATTACTTTAGCTTTCTGTCATACTTCTCGCGATGTGCGCACAATTGCTATGGGCGGTAGGCAGCAAGCGGGCTGGAGTTTCGCCATATGTCACAGCGGGCGCCATGCTGAAGTCGAGCGTTTCGGCTGGCTTTTTAAATTACGTTACGTTTTTCGCCTATTGCACTTGAATCAAAGCATAGAAATTAAAATTTAAATGTGATTATTGCTTAAAAATGCCTGCGGAATCGAATTAAAACATTAAAAAAAAATTGTGCATGTTCCCAATTGCAGTTGTCTTCCTAGCTAAATGGCCTCTGTAAGTGGCTTTCCAGTTTACCATTTCCGTGTAGGAATTGCTCAAGAACACGCATCAACTCTTGTGAACTGTAAGAAACTATCGTTTAATTCTTATTTTTCCAGCAAATATGGAAGCGCTTGTCTTAGTTGTGTAGTGTTTGTGAACATGGTTTTTGCCAAGCTTAAATGTGTCATTTTGTTATTGTGGTGGCATATTTTAGTGCCGGTACTTGTATCGTCGTCATATATTTAATAGTCATAAAACGTGGGAATATTGCAACTTCGATATCTGGGGAATAGATCTTTACAATTTTTACAATGAAGTTTTTATACAGTCTCCAAACCATGCGGTTGTTAAAAACTGTTCAAAAATTAAAAGTGTGTGGTACTAATATTGTGTAAGAGATACTCTGACATCTGCACGTTCAACAATGTACGATTTATTTCTTACATACACAGTATTTGTAGTGTCTTAGAGTTGTAGTTAGATGTGCCAAGTGTAATTAAATTGGCTAATTTGCACTCTGTAAAAATTTTTTGTGCATTAATGCAACTGTGAAAGAGAATTTAAAAGCTGTGTTACTAGAAATCGTAAATTAGGGGCCTATCTATTGGTATATAAAAACTGTAAAGTTTGTAAACTTACAGAAACCAAAACTACCTATACTAGTTGTGTTCAGATTTGAATGTATATTAAACTTATGAGCAGTATTTATGATGGTACAACAAAGTAAGCCTACTGTAAAGTATGTTCAGTAATTTCCCTGTTAAGTTTGTTTTCTTAATAATAGCCCCAGGGAGGCTATGTAGTTATAGCCATGAACACAACGTGTGAATAGTAGTCAATATTTTAGCTAATTTTACTAATTAGTCAGCATGTTGTAAATTTATTGTGCCTATAATATACTGACGTGTTAACAGTGTAGTATTTTATTTAAAAAATAACGAAAGTGTTTTAGTTTGATGGCCTTTATATATACACAACAGGTGAAATGCCGCAACTCGTTTACGCACAATTTTACTCATTTTGAAAATTGTACTATTTCTGAATCCTTGAGGTTGGCAGCTATGCTGGTGGGAGAATGGACATTCAGGTACCTAGCCTGCACTGCACAGCAGTGGATAGAGATAGTGTGTCACTGCTGTGTCAGAATGTGCTACTTTGTCACACAGCTAATTACAACAGCTGTGTTACAATAATAATAATTTCACTTAAGATAGTATGTGATTTATTAGAGTAAATACTGAAAAGTTGTGGTAACATTGCATAAATGTATTGTGTGTTAAACACAAACAGTGTGCTGTAACACAGTCAATTTTTCTGTAACCAATGTGAATGTTATCTTTCCTCCTCTCTCTTCTTTGTTTGCCAGCCATGTTTCCCTTTCTCCCTCCCCTCTTGTCCCATCAATCAATGCGTTCCCCTCATCCTGCTTCACCATCTACGACTCCATGATTTTTTTACATGCTAGCAAGGCACTGAAAATGTTTTCCTCTGGAACGTGTTGCAAAAATCGTGGTGCACACTATATACGAGGACGTGCTAAACACGAGTATATATCGAAATTCAGCATGTAAGAGGGTGAAAAGACTTTAAATGTGTTTCCGATTAGCTATTGATATCTATTGAATCCTTCGGGGTAAAGAGTTGGTATTCACTTCAAAATGTTGCTTACGTAAATACCCAAAAATAATGTTTTGGGATTTTTTTGAAATTCGACTCCCAAGCAGTAAAAAAGGGCAAAATGTTTTTTTTTATTAATCGTCTATATCACTGAATCCAAATTGACTATTTTCGTGATTTTTACTTCAATTGGTTATGTATACAAATGTCTTATGTTGAGACTCCGAAGTCATTTCGAAATTCTTTTAAGGGGGTGAAAATACGTAACTTGTTTTCGATTATTCATCCGTGTCTATCGAACCAATCGAGATACTGAAGTGCTCTTTGCTTTAGATTGATGCTTTTGAAATATCCCAAATACCTTTAAAATACTGCATATTTTCCGAATTCGGCCCCAAAAAGGCAAAAATGTGTATTTGATTCACAAAAAATATATTGTATTCGATTCACGAAAAAAATATATATATATCCCATTGATTTTTATATAGCGACATGATTTTGGTTTAAAAGTGATGCTTGCTCAAATACCTTAAAAGAATTTTCAGAAATTTTCGGAATTGCCCACCTAGGGAGGTGAAAAGTGATGAAATGTGTTTTCATTTAATTGGCAATATATCTTGAACCCAAACAGGCTATTGTTGTGTTTTTCACATCCAAGCAACACCAGTTAAGTAGTCTAAAGTGTGATAGTGTAGAGTGACCTAGCCTCACCAGCCTGGTTTTCCCTTTTTTTTTTTTTTTTTTTCTTTCAATTTTAATGTTTGCTTGACCCCGGTGTTATTCTCTCACACTGACCTCAATGCCGGCCCACACATAAGAGACCCCAACTCACTAAGGCAGCAACCAGTCACTTTGGTTTAATTTGATATTGTGTGCAGTTCAAAGTGAAGCCCCACATTTCATAAGTTGCCCGGTCAAAGTGATGAGCCTGTCCGGCTTTCTGAGTGCAAGTGCATCGTTTGTTCGCTGAGATTTCATAATTTTAATTAAATAGTTTCTTTATTCGTTATTTAGCTGTAATTTCTAACATCAAGGTCTGTGGATGAACTTTAGTCCTGCGAGGCTATGGAATGCCATCCTGAAGCAAGAAGCTATCAATTTTAAAACAAGTTAATTTGTAAATAATCAATAATTATTGCGGTGGGCTACAAAGGGCTAGTGTTAGCTTAATTCTCATAATTATTAAGTTATTAATATTGATCAGTCAATTTTGCCCTAGATAGTTCAGACTAGTCTCATTTTGTTCAGCTATGTATTTCATTAATTTTATCTCTAAGTAACTAGTTGATGTAATTTGAAGGCCATATGGGGTGTACTTCACATTTTCAGTTTTGTATAAGTTTGATCTTTGTGGATGGTCTCAGGTGTGTGACAAGTTGATGCCCGAGGAGGACGTGAGGTTGGACAAAGGGCTTTGAATTTTGGGAATCGCCCATTACGAAATTTCCGGCGATGGCCGCAATGTATCACTCCGCCAGTGACGCCTTTAGTATATTGTATAATTTTATGTCAACATGTTCTTTTTAACGTAATCTAGAAATTGATGTATTATTAAGTATACGTTGCCAGGAGTCTTACGTTTTGAATTGAGAGTGCTGTGAAACCAGTGTAGAGCATAGTAATTAAAAGAGTTCCGAAGGGGTATGTGCGCTGGGTTGGAGGCTACGGCACCCCTGGTTAGCCGCGTGTGCCCTGAGCTCTCTCCAGTTCTGCTTGACCCGCTGTGAGATGAAGACGTGTTGGGACTGCGCTCGCGAGATAAGGGGTTCACCGACGTCGCTGGGTGGACTACATGATGGCGAGGGCCATGTGCTTAAGTTGAATTAGCTTGGTTTTTTTTTTTTTTTTCATCTCACTCAATTCTCTGCTTGATGGAAGTCACTGTAATTTATTAGAGTGCAGTAACTTTGGTACGAGTTTACCGAGGCATTTGGGCGTGATGTGCACAGGCCTGAAGGAACTCTTTTATTTATAACTCTTGCAAATGACCTGAATTGCAATAATTTGTCTTGGTAGCCCATCGGTGGAGCATGTTCCTTTGTTTGTAATGCCAAGTGATTTTGCGCTGTACTAAATGTGTCATTCATATGAAATCTGACTTTATTTAATTTCCGTGCTCTTGCACGCCTTCATAACCCATGATATACACTGAGATGAGAGGTCTCTCTCTGCCGCACGTGATGCCATGGTAGTTTGTAGCGACAGCATGAAAACGTTTTTCTTTGGTAGTTCGGGGCGTAAGTACCACCACATTAGAAGGGTATTTTGAAAGTCAGTCTCTTAGGAAGTGAAAATACCTGGAATGTGTTTTAGATAAATCTAAATCAAATCTTCTTTATATATCGAATCCATCGAGATATTCAGTTTATTTTTGCTTCAGGATGATAATTTGGTAAATGACCGTAAAAAGGTTTTAAGGTTTTTTGGAATTCGAATTCTCAGCACTGTACAGGAGTAATGTGTGATTTTTAATGAACGGTCGATTTTATTTCGACTGAAAGGGCTGTCGTCATTTTCACTTCACTTTGATATTAAATATTTAAGGTGTGAAATTAAGATTTTTCAAATTTTTACACCTAAAAGGGTGAAAAGGTATAACAAAAATGTTTCCTGTCAGCTGATGAAAGTTACCATAACCAATAGAGATATTAAGTTGTTGTTCGTGTCAGAATGATGCTTATGTAAGTGCCTAATAATAGTAATACAACTTTTTTATTTTATTAGATAACTTAATTACAGTATTGAGAAGAAAACTTAGTTTGTAATATTTCAAGGCAGACAATCTGAAAAGCAAGTACGACCAGCAAGAAATAAAGGGGTTTCATTTTACAGTTCTACTGAGACGAGTTGTTGTATGTACAACATCTATAAGCTTAAGAAATTAATATTTTATTTTTTTAAATTAATATGTTTCAAGACAAGCTGTGCATTTTTTATTGACAAAGTCAGGCTTGAAATAAGACCATATACGTAGTACCGTAATCTTGTCTCAGTTTATTAATCTATATGTGTACATCGCGTAGAGTCCCTATAATGACCCGAAATCATAAAATACTTTTGTTGGATATCTGACAACAGTGATGGTAAATATTGCTGTTTCTGAATTTCACTATTGTGTTAAGATTCTTGTCAGATAGTGAATGTGTGTGTGTGTGAATGTGCGAATGTGCCTATATAAAACTAGTTGTTAGTTTCTTTCTATTCCTTATAAAAATAACTTGTTTGTGGTCCAGGTAACCCATCAAAGGCAGCACTGAAGCTGAAGAAAAAACGGGAGGCAAAGAAAGCAAAAAAGGAACAAGAGGGCACAGTGCCAAACAGCGGGACAACTGTGACAAACGGGGATGCAGTAACGACTGTGAAGTTACCGCCAGCTGTTGCAGAGGCTGAACTCACAGATGATCCAGAAAAGAACAAAAAGATCAAGAAGATCAGGAGTGTGAGTGGCTGCAGTTTCTCTGTTTGGCTATCTGTAACTACTGTTCTTGAGCAATTTTTGATTATGTCTTATTATTAAGAAATTTTGTGAACAAATTTAAGAAATTCTCGTTTTCGTTTATATTGGCCAGGTGCTTGGTTACCTAAGCAGGAAAACTAAGTGCAGTAGGGTTATTCTTTGTATTATCTAGGGGCATGGGAATACAATAGAATCCCTATACATGCCCTGTACATCAAACTCTGGAACAAAGAAAAGAGTGATTTAACCAAAAGATTTTAGGAGCCTTAAACAAAATTATCCCAAAAATTTGCAATAAAAAAGTTTTGTTGCTAAAATGTAAAATAAAATGTGATGTAAATCTATAAAAAATCTTGTCCAAGCTGCGGTGTATGCTTATCTTTCAATAGCTATCTGTGAATCATATGCTGTAACAGAGGGGTCTGTGAATAATATGCTGTGACAAGATGGAGAGATGCTGTGACAAGATGGAGAAGGGGGGGGGGGTTGAAGTTAAAAATGTAGTAGAAACACTGCCCACATCAGTAACACTGAATTGAGTGCAGGTGGCCATGCATCTACTTATTAGGGGTGTGTGAATTGCATATTTTTGTATTCAAATATTTTTGATTTGAATATAAAAGTTTTGTAATATGTCTGCACTGCTGTAATTAAGAGTAGTGAGTGGTGGCGCGATGAACAACAGTGCACCGTGTTAGGGCAGGAAAGTTTATGCCAGAGTACGCCAGCAGCCAGCGTCACTCCTTCGCCACAGTGCGGGAGGGAGGCTGGGACCCCCAATCCCCCCCTCTGGCCATGACAGGACTGTATACGTATAAGGACAAAGCGAGAAGTGAAGCGGGAACTAGATAATTATTTTCTATTCTGCCTGCAGGCAGTCTAGAGGTAGTGTGTCAGTCATACTGATTCAGTATCACAAAAGGACTTGTCTGTGCTGTTGTACATAATTTGTGAATAAACTGGAATCGTCTGGTAAAGGTTAGCTTCTTGTACATTTATATGTATAGGTAACTTCCTCACCCGTAAAGGAGCAGGTGAGGTGACATCCCTTGGGGAAAGGTGGGGGGAGCGCCGTGGCCAGGAGGAAGAAGCTACAGTAAAACCTCCATTAACGAATATTCTATTTAACGAAAAACCCTATACAGCGAAGTAAAGATTTGGTCCTGCCAAACCCCTATAAGAACAATGCATTTTTAACCTCCAAATATTGAAATATACTTAGTTCAAAACAGTGAATTCTCTTTACAACTAATGACCATTTTAAATAAATCACACGATAATAATGATATTCTACAAGCCACTATTTTTTTTTTCCTCGTGCTGAAAATACATTTTAAAAATCTGGATACGTAGAATCAAAAACGGTAAACGACGGTAAATAAACATAAACACAACTTCTTCAGTTCCATGGTTTAAAGGTACGCACAACGTGCGCATGCGGCACGTTACATAAAATGGCAGCCTAACTCTTAGCTGCAACTTCATCGCTCGTGGTGGTGGAATTCTGTACCATGGTTTTGGCTTGACAACTACTCATAATATTATATATTGTAGTGGTACCAGCCCTTACCTACTCATCCACCATACTGCTCAGGTCCTTGATGTGGCATTGCCAACATCGACCACGCCGTCGACAAAGCTGAAACTTACTTGAATCTCATTATGGGGTGGGTTCGACGGTGAAATTACAAGAGGTCGACTTCGTGGTGAAGATAAGGTTTTATTGTCGGGGTTTTACAGTGCGGAGGTTAAACACGTGGCAG
>PNEQ01001957.1:0-38972 GCA_003012365.1 Medauroidea extradentata | reverse complement strand
CATCATGTTTCGGATGTGCTAGTAGTCACGTCCGCCGCCCTCGAAGGGTTAAGACGCAGTTGGGACAGGTATCTATGACGTAGGTTCGGCGGGATTCCCACTATGAGCCACCCGGGCTTTGAATCATCGGCCAGCCCTCAAGGTGTTACGAAACAGCCGCCGACCACTGGCCTCCAGGAACATGGCACGCAACAGTACTTTTGATAGGTTTTATATGACATACTCGGAATGTTCATTGCAGAACATATTTCTTCCAGCTGATTATGGCCCCCGCCAGTGCAGATTGTGCTAACCACTGCTGAAGTATTTACATTCATTGTCAATTTTGTATCGTCATTTGTTTTCACAACTTTAACAATATTGCACATTGAACATTTAAAGGTAAGTAGAGATTGCAAACCTCGCCGCCTTTCCGATAAAAGGCGCATGTGCTTAAAGGAACACTGCGTGATAGGGTGCTCATCTATTTCAATGATCTGTTGAAGGAAGTAACCAAGGTCTACTATCCTCCGTCCACAAACCTCGTGACTGCCTTCTTTTTTTGTTTCTGCGCTAGTCACTAACGTATCTTCTGTATTACTGAACATATATTCCTCAGTATAATGATCTTTTGAAATAGTGACATCAAGATATTCTGGAACTGTTGGAAATTCCAGATTAGCAGCACACACGCTTTCCGATTTCGCACTCGCCGTGAACGAATGTTTCTGATGAATTTTTGGCTACTGGCGCGCAGTACATCTCTTGTAAAATTTCCTCTTCCCGACTTGTAGCTCTGAAAAGAGGGACACTTCTGCCAAAAATATTACCCTATAAAAGGGTGGGAAGAAAATAAGAGGTGAACCCGTCCATGTATTTAAAGTGGCTCCTTGTTGTTGTTGTTAAATTTGTCTCTCGGTGGTCGAGTTATGTATGTTCCAGACAACGCGATAGGCTAGTAGAAATAGCTCACATCAAACTCGTTGGTGGTAATATACTAAATTGTTCACCAATGCAAGATTATTCTAATTTTCATAACTCCGCTCAAACTGCAAATGACTTAGAACCAGCCATGAATGTTTACAGTGCTGTCAAATTATATTAATTAACTAGTCGCTGATACATGCTTAGAAACGCTACATAAGGCAACTTAAAAGTATTAAAGTACAAAACTTTTGCGGAACACAACAGTAATGAGCATTTTATGTAATAAACCCAAAGGAAAAACGCTTCGAAAATTTACAATTGGTTAATTTTTTATGATCGGTAACATTCTTGTAGTAAATATTTTATTGACATGTGTTAGCTCATAAATAATGCGTCCTCCCATTAAATAACGTCGACAAATTCATCACAGATAAACTCTTGAAAAGGAAAATCTTTTAACTCTCTAACATTTCGTTAACTCATTCATATCGCCTGTACGGTTAAAATTGAGCAACGTATTATTTCACTGATTAAATGGTATCAAGATTTTTCACTTACTTACAGTATATGTTACTGACATCGAACCTTGGTTTAAAGTGAGTTATACAACTGTTATAGTGAAAATAGCTTGTTGAAAAATTATTTTAATTCGTACTAATTCACTAACTCAAACTGCTGATTCAAACATACAGTGTACTGCTCAGTTTGGCAGATTTGCATTCAATAACACGCTCAAGATATACGAAGCAATAACAGTGGTTTGGTATATTCCCCGAACCATATTCACATGAGAGGAGATTGTTGGACGCAAACCGTTCGGTAAAACCAAGGCGACGTCGCGAAGCATGTGCATGGATTTACCTCCTTCATTCTTCCCACCGCGTGACGAGCGCACTAGCCTCCCTCCCCTTCAAAGCTGACAGCTATTATCGTCCTTTCTCTGTGCCATCCTTTTCTTTCCCCCGCCCCTGCCACCCCCTGC
Source organism: Medauroidea extradentata (assembly GCA_003012365.1). Classification (NCBI taxonomy): domain Eukaryota; kingdom Metazoa; phylum Arthropoda; class Insecta; order Phasmatodea; family Phasmatidae; genus Medauroidea; species Medauroidea extradentata. Next base: position 37,084 of record PNEQ01001957.1, on the reverse strand, counting down.
CGGACCAACGCTCAGGAATGCGGAGGGCGAGCAGCCTACACAAAACAGCTTGGCACTACAGTCGGTGTTGTGCTTTACTCCTTCCATCATTATGACTTAACCAAAAACAAATAATATTTCCTGTTAAGTAATTCATTATTTAAATCACACTGACTTTGCTCCTTATTTGACAACATTTATATACCAGTTGCAGAAGTACAAGTTTATTATACTTAAAGTAGTCGATTTAAGGGAACTTTATCAATTTTTTAAAGGCACAATTATGAACAAAAAATATATATTCTCAAATTAGAAGCGTTTATTGGGCTTGCATGCAAACACGTAACAAATTATACAATTTTAGGTAGCTTCGTTTTTTTGTTATTATGGAAGTTACATCACCTCTCACATAACTTCTTCTCCAGAGGTATTACTGACTCTTAACAACCGCAGCACCAGAGACCCCTCCCAGTAAGAGCCCTGTTTACGGAGCTACAAGCACCCTGCTCCCAGGGGCAATCTAAGACGCCAAAAGGTAACTAAACCTTATTACCTCCAACGAGCGTCAAAGTAAACATAACTGATAGAGAAATTGGTTAATTAGTCTCTGTTGTGACCCACAACCGAGTTTGGCTAGTGGTGGTCAGTAAAACAGCCATTATCGTTCCAGATCCCGGGATTAAAAAAAAGTACAACATTAACATCCAATTTTTTAAGTGTGTTAATCCAAATACCAGTAAAATACCATACACTGCGATACAACCATACAATTACATGATTTTCTGAACATTTTACGGGTAAATCGTACAAGTTGGCAACTATGGAACACTGCTTACAGTTTTATCAACTGCTTCCTGAAGAAACTGGCTTGGCCAGCGTAACGTCATGTCTGCGCATCCACTTGTTATACATACACGCACACTTGCATGCAAGTACAATCCAATGAGTACTTGTGCAGTTCTGTCTAGATGTTGTTGTAGTTAATTATTTTATCACGTCTCTCCAGAATTAATTTAGGCCCAAAAAAAACATACTTGCAATAGTAAATAGTTCTCCACATAGAAACCTACTGAATTAAAATTGGCTCTGATATTGATCAGTACTTTATCTGTATCCAAATTCATTCCTGAGTTACGTAATTGTCTTTTTTTCAAATCAGAAACAAACAATAATTGGGTTGATAGGGTTGATAGTACAGTAGAACCCTGATTTTACAAGGCCTCATTGTGTCTGAGAATGACCTCCCAAAATTGCCTAAATTTTATTTCAGATTCAGTTATCTCTAACCATAAAAATTAAAAATGTTTTTAAACAAAATATTACAGTGTTAGGTGTGTATAGGCAGTGTGCGTTAAAATGTTTAATGTGTAGGTCACAATGAATTTATGTATGCCCATCCATAACTACTGCCCAGCTTTCTTATACTTGTGCGCTGGCCATCCAGCATGGCATCTGCAAACTATGAGTCAGCTGGAACCGTGCTGGCTGGACTCGGTCATGGAAACGTGGCAGCAGCAAACAGTGCAATGGTCTAACAGTGAAGAGTGAGCAGCTACATGGGGGGAGGTCTTCAATCTCGTTGCATGCTCTTTCGCCACGTCTTCCACCCACGTGTATCACTTTCATTTACTAGTGTTGCACAACCTCTTGTAGCTCTCGTTTAGTTTCCCCTTTGCCATTTTCAGTCAGAAACCAATAGTGTTTAAAGAGTTAGTCGTGCTATTGCACAATAACGTACTTTAATGACTAATGTATCTGTTCAAAAGCAGAAACGTAAAAGGTTTTCATTTATTGTGTACCGCACTATACCTATTACCAGACTTATCTCAAGAAAATTTCTTGTATGGGAATCGTTGCTTGTCACACGTTCTTGGGGGGAAGCTCTACAGATGTAGCCGAGTGACGGTTTGTGTACATCATACTCCTCTTTCCTCTTTTTTATTCCACACATACGAGTGATAAGCTGCTTATTTCTTGAGTGAGGTTTGTGATCTATTTGGATAATATTTTAATTGGACAAGTAGTGGCACTAAAAGCCAAAAAGTAGTGGTGTGCAATACTAAGATTATCAACTGCCACAAATGACTGGCTTTCTTTTTCGCCAATTATGTAGAGTGTGAGTTTTTTATATAAAAAACTGGAAGCTCTGCTTTGTAGCCCTATTTGTTATTTATCCCTATGTTCCAACTCGAGGTAACTGATCACTGAACCACTATAGGGCTTTTTTGAGATTAATTTTCCTTTTTTCCTCATTCAGCCATGGACATTAATTTCAGCCACATCAAAATGTGCATCACTGTTTCAGTTTTCTTCAAAATAGCTTTTTACTGATATTTTAATCTTACTGTGTAAGAAGCACAGCAATTTAAATCATCCATCATTGTGTTTTTTGCCAGTGTATTGCAAATTCACTGATGTGAAACAGTTGGAACAGTGAAGTAGATAAAAAAAAATTGTCATTAGCATTGCTGTGTACTGGGGGAAAGAATTAAATGGTGTAACAAAGGGCTGGGGGAAAGAATTAAATGGTGAACCAAAGGGACGTGCGAACGCGGATGTGGTTCCAGCATGATGGTGCACCTGCGCACTTCAGTCGCGTAGTGAGGCAGCAACTGACAGACATGTTTGGCGAAAGATGGATCGGCAAGCATGGCCTTATTCCATGGCCAGCAAGTTCTCCAGACCTCAATCCATTAGATTATTTTTTTATGGGGTCACATAAATTCATTGGTGTATGCTTCAAGTGTGGAACGCCAAACTGCCCTTTTGCCACAAATCGAGGCAGCCTGCAACAGTGTCAGGAACACACCAGGGATGTTGGAAAGGGTGCGACATTCGATGCTTCGACGGTGTCGGAGCTGTCTGGACGTTGGTGGTCGTAACTTTGAGCAATTACTATAACTCTGGTGTGACATATCATTTTGCTGTGTTATTCTTGTGTTGTACATTTAGTAAAAGTGTCCTCTAGTCTCACATTCAGTACATTATGTAAAAGTGTTCTCTAGTCTCACATTCACTTTGTTAAAGGTATTGTCTTGAATCACACACATTACCATTGTTGCACATCATTAGAATGCACCCACCGAGCGAGATGATGCAACGGTATACGTTGCAATTGCATTTGGGAGGATAAAGGCTTTATTCTGAGCTGCAGCATTGCTGAGTTCAGTTTTCCGTACATTCCAAACATTCCTCCAGGCGAATTCCGGAAAAGAAACGTACAAAAGACCATGGCCATGTATCTGTTAAGAACGTGCTTTTCAATGGAACGTAAAAGCTTCTCTACAGTTAAAATTGTCGCCATTCACAATACATTACACTGTAGTACCAAGAATGCAGTGTATTGCAGCCACTGACTATTAATTTGTAGGAATTATTTTCTCGTAAACGGTGCATTCTAGCAACTAGCGCCAAGAGGACATTTTTCGTTACTTAGACGTACTCTTCAGAAAGACAACATAAAATTTTCACAGAACCCAACAGTTAAAAAGTTCTGGTTAATGTGAGGGTAGCCACCCCTGTTATTTACATGATGGGGAGGGTTTTAAGGAGCGGTTTCATCATAGCTTTGAGGATCTCAACTATGCTAAACACTGTGCTGAAAATTGTAATCGAACTTACAGTAGTTTCCAATATTTTCTGGAAAAAACATTTTAAAAATGGATTTTAAAAGGGTCATATCTCTCTTAAAAATAGCACTAGACGAAAATGTCTTGGCGTGACTATACCTAATATTTTATGAACAATCACCTCCCAATGTTTGTAACATAAGTTAAGAAACACCCTGTGTGTGTGTGATATCAAGGTTATTTTTACACTGTTGTTTGTTCAAGCTGTTATAATTTTACCAAACAAAAATTCTATTTAAAAAAAATATATAGTGTATAGCTGTCATCCCAGTAGGTAGGGCAGGACTGATGTAGGCTGTGGTGATTGCAGAAGTTGATGGAGATCTCACGTCTGAAAGAACAGCGTGCAGCTGGTCGACAGCTGGAGCTCAACCAACTGGACAAGATAAAGAAGGAGGACGAACTACTGAAGGAGCTGCAGGCGTTAGTCTTGTGATGGGACGCACATCCCGCTCGGGCTTCCACTCCCAGTGCCGGACATCCCCCGTGCTGCTGAGCCCTCACGACCATCCCTTCCTTGGTTGCTCAACGTGTGTACGCAACTCATTTGGGATGCTCGCCATCTTTATTTTGTAATTTTTTGGACAAAAAGTGCTTAATACGCAATCTACTTTAATTTACTTGTGCGCGGCCGTGTTGAATGACTTGCCCATCTTTGTGTTTCGACTCCCATGTGTCTTTGCGGCTTTTTGTGCAATATGTTCCCTCCCGACGTGTAGTGGAATTGTTTGTCGTGGGCGTCAGTATCAAGATGATTGGCTAAAAAGCTCTTTTTTTTTTCTTCCCTACCTTAAAAAAATCAAAGACTGAGTTGTAAAATGCAGAACTCAAGACCAGTTTTGAGTACAACTTACTTGTGTTATCCAAGGAGTGTAAAAAAAAAGTAAATGAACTTTATGTGAATGAATTCACCTGCAATGGTGTCTCGTATTTGAAAACAACACTTAAACTTGTACCACTTTGTCACAGTAAGGGTTAACATCCCTGATAACTACATAAAAAATGTTTGTGCTAGTGGAGTTATTGTCGTGTGTTCCTGGGACTTGTTATGACGACATGTTTACTTGTGCGCTATAACTGTTGACTTGAGACAATGGTAGTTTATGTGAACACAAGTGGTTGCGGAACAGTGATATAAATATTGTGGTAACGTCCTGTGTCACAGACCTTGTGACATACTTTACAAGAAGTACGCTGGATGCACTTCTGTGCCAGCTTGCCTCGCAAGTTTTTCAAGTTCAGTGGTCATTACTGAAAGCTATTTTTCCCCAAATTGCAGATAACTAAGGAAGTTACAATTTCCTAGTATCCAACTTAATACTAGTATAACAAGTTTTCTACTGAATACTGTACTCAGAAATGGTAAGTATATGAGTGACATCTATTGTGCAGCAAAACTTTATTCCATTTTATGTCAGACTTAAGTTGTGATTATAAACAAATTCTGTACTCTATGAAATTAGGAGTTTTGCAGATGGAGACTGCAAAATTATTAGTAAGATTTTAGTTTGTAAATTTTGTACCCCCGTTAGTTTTTGCACCACAGTTCATTCAGTGAAGTTTGAAAAGAAAAATTAATTTCTATAAGCAAGAGTACTTTCTACATTCATAAATTTACGTTGTTGATAAATAAATGCATTTATAGTTTGTTTATTTAACACAAAGAAGTACATGGCTGTATAGATGTCATTCTAGGTTTTCCCATAACTGGACTACATGAAGGATGTCCATTCAAAAGTAAAGTTTTCTAACTTTTGAAGATAAAATTAGGCACCAGTAAACAGAAGCTGTGTACGTTAACCACACAAGCTTAGTATGTTTGGTCAGTATGAATTACTTGTGGCCTTTGTTTTTTTAACCAAGCGTTATGTGGTAGTATGTCATCGTTAATACTACAGCATGTTAATACTGTCTTGAAGTTATTTTTACAGTCGAACCTCATTAATACAAACCTGAAGAGACCTAAATTTTTGCAATTTGTAATATTAAGACGTGTATTAACAGGTGTTTACATAAACTCATAAAGTTCTGTAAATATATTTTCAGAATGTTTAGCCCTACAGTTAAAACTTTAATATCAGCACTGTGACTTCATTTAATGACTGAACTTGATTTAACATTGTTTTATGTAACAGGAAACTTTTTATTTACAATTGAGCATGTATGTTAATGTAATTCCTTAGCCTATTCCAAGGGAAAAGAATTACCCTTTGTATCAACGAGAACTTTGTGTTATCAGGGTTTGTGTTAACGAGGTTCCACTGTACTGTACTTGCTTCAAGGATAGCATTTAATAAGTACTACATGGTTGTTTATCCTGGAATAATCCAAATATGTGATGTGTAAAAGTATGGAAATTTCCCTCAGTATAGTGGGAAAATGTTGAATCAGGGTAGGAAAGTTGTTGGTGGATATGTAAAGTCATCAGTTAGCAAGACCATACATGGCATTGGAACATTTTATGTGTTCAACCAATTGCTGCAGATTCAGACTTTAACTTGTGGGTCCATATTTATCCAGTAGTTCTACAAATTTCCTGCTGGCAACCACAAATTACATGTTAGAATTTTTTTTTTCATTGCACTTAGCTTTATTATAATTAAATGTGTGTCTTTATGTAGATGTTTAGAAATGCAGTTGATGTGCAATTTTGCAGACAGCATATTTTACGTTCCTTTTGTTGATGGCTAGCAGATTTACCCCACCCCCATTTTTTTTGTTCTTTTTTCTTCCCAGTAGTAAATATACCACAACTTTACTATGCACACTTCCAGTCTGTATTTGTCATTTTGAATTATAATTTTACTTTAACATTTGTGGTGAATGAAAGATTAACTGCACACTTAATATTTTCTTAAATTGAATACTGCAGTATGTTTGTCTTCCAGCATTACGAGTATTGGGTTTATAAAACAGGTTTTTATATTGTCTTAATCTTTGTGTTAAGGAAATTTTTGGCTGTTTCGTTGAAGGCAGGTGTTCCAAAACTGTTAGAATAACTAACATGTCTGAGAGCACACGTATGAGGATGCTAATTTGTAGCAATATTGCTGTGCATGTGTCACTTATAAAGAGAAAGACCCAAAATATTTTTATAAAAATGCTGGTATGTTAATTTCATTGCATAGTACTTAATGTTGTATTTTCTGGTGACTAAAATAACCTTGTTAAGTAGTGTTCTTTCAAGTACAGAGTGACAGATTTTGGTTACTATTCCTTAGTGAAATGCAGTATTTACAGTTTATGCAATTCTGCGTTCTTCATGTTTGTAACAAGTTTTGAATTTCAGGAATTTTTTGCCATTTCCTTTAGCAACTCCGATACAATTGGAATTAGTTGAGATAATTAGCAGTTAAAAAAATATATATATGTGAATCATTGCATTGTGCATCAAAATTTTGTATTTTAAGTCAGCAATCATTTATTCAAATCTTTTAATGATATCTTGAATTATGGTCTTGGAGGTCCCATGCTTTCTGTTTGTGCTCCTTACAATTATTTCCATTGCTGTTGGTATGAATGATAAATCAGTGAACACTTTTTGTTTTGTTTTCCTCCTCCCCTGTTACAACTGTATATCAAGGCAGAAGGCAATAGAGTAGTAAGAGTTACACTTGCGTTCGCTATACCTTGTATCTTAGATAGATAAGATGCAGAACTTGATGTGCTACGTCTGTAAAGTGCTTGGGCTATTACCTTTTGCCAGCAGATCTCATGTGAGGAGACAAGGCTCCTGTGATGGGGTCGCAACAGGTTTTTGTCTAGATCCATGGTGTCACTTGTACCGGACAGTGACCTTGTATTACTCATCACTTCCAATGTACAGGAATTACGTAGTTGCTTCTTGCTGGACGCTAACGTAAGTTCCGTGATCTCCGAAGTTGATGACACTGGAAACAGGACAACTGGCGAACTGGTATTCATGGACGACAGAGACAGCAGTGAAGGGATCTTATATATCCTGATAACTACTTGTGACTTATTGGTCCCAGTGGGGCCAGGGACAGGACAGGGAACAGGACTTAGCCAACTTGCATCCTTCTGCCCGATACAGTCTCTCTGTGTTACCTAGTCCCTTAGTTTCACAAGTAGGTGTAGACTAGTAGGACATTGGCACCACTTGGAGGCCCTTCTAGTCTTAAGCCAGGGCAACCCTTTCCTTGTGCTGTCTCCTCGCTCAATACCATGACATGCAAAGTGTTTCTAGGTTCCAAGTGGTGAGTGACATTTGGTACTTCTCCTGCACTTCCATTGGAGAAGTGCACTAGGCAAGTCCACAACAGCTGTGCCCGAGTGCCTTCAGCAACTCAGGTGTAAGTCTCGTACTGTAAGAATATCTGATGGGTAGCGATAGTAAGTCAGTAGAATAAAAATACCTACCTAGGTCCTGCCTCAAGACAAATGGTTCTTGAAAATTAGAAGTTTTTTGGGTGCATGGGCTGTGAAAATAAACATGAGATTAAGTTGAGTTCTTGTTTAATTCAGAGCAAACACAATTCCAGCCTGTACCTTAGATCAGATACTATCTGCCAGTTAAGTCCCAGGTGCTGCTGAGCATATCGTGGTATGCTAGTGACGAGGGTGGCCCTGTCATTGTGGTGAGTGACTAGCACAGTTGAAGCAGCTGTAGTGCTGGTAGTAAGCTGTGGTACAGAAGCAGTTGCCCTGGAGCTTTAAGCATGGTTAGATGGCTAAACTAGATTCATGTGGCAAACTGCTCAGTGTGTGCAAGTGAAACTTTCTAGATATCTTGAGCTGGGAGAGGGACGAAGGTGAAGGGGTGGACATCCTCACTCCTGAGCTGGAAGATGTAGGGATATGTACTTGGTGCCAAGCAGTTCAGGTGGCTGCATTTCCTCAGGTGCCCAGCCTGCAGGGCAGCAGTACTGAACTTAGCTTGAGCTGACGGTAACCAAAAGTTGGGTAACGTAGTAATACACTTGTGTGCAGTATGCTTGTGTACACTCACACTTGTGTTGATATTTGCAGTTGTATGATGTCTCGTCCTGATGCTAGAATTCAGTGTACGCTATGTGTATCAGTAGTTGCAACCGAAAGCTCATTCACTGTAGGACGCGCATATTTCTTCATGTGGTTGCAGTATTTCACCAGTTTGGCCAGCTTCATCAGACTGCGAGTGAAAGTACACTGAAGTCTGTTATACTGCTGTGGTTGGTCATCAGTACACCTAGCTGCCTGATAGCATACGCTGGTGTGCAGTGGGAAACTTGAAATTGTGCAGGGTGGTTAGCTTTGTATTAAGGTCAGCTAGCTGTCTGGGTTTGGTGATATTTTGATGATTCAGTTATTAACATAATAACTCCTCACTACAGGTTAGTAATGGGTCATTACATGTCAGTTTACCCTATAAGTTATGAAAATGTCACCCATCAACACAGATATTGCTATGAACTGTATTATATTCGAGTGCCCTTCGCCAAGGTAAAAGCCATACAAATTATTATTTGTATTGCCGTATTATTATTATTATTATATAGGTTTTTTTTCTTTCCCCTCCAGAAAATCAAAATTGTAAATGTACGCTTCATTTTGCCAAACATGAAACATGGTTCAGGTGTGTAGAACATAAAATTAAAAAAATTATTGTATTTGAACAAAAATTCATTATTTTTAGCAGTATGATTTTTTTGTGTAATTCTAAAAGCAGGTAAGAAGATTCGTCTTTATGTGTGTTACATTAATCCTTTAACTATGCTCTAACATATTACAGAGATACTGTATATAAGTGACTTTTTAAATAATTTTATGAAAATGTTATGTTAAATTGTAAAATACAGTAATTTCAGTAACATTATATATGTTTTACAAATATTTTGCTTAAAATTGTTCTAATTGTTATACAACAGATGTTTATAGTATTTAAAGGTTGTTCAACATTCTGGTAAAATCATTAGCATAAGGTGTGTGTATGTATGCACACACTATATACATGCACCCCTAGATATATGCACACAAACAGTCATAAAACTTATTTTACAATTTACCATGTATCTTAACATATTTATTTTACCCCTGCCATATCAATGTTAGAAAATTATAACTAGCTTTTGTAATGAGTAAACCTTCATATCAAAAGAACCAAGTGAATGATCTTCCTGTACAGTCTTTAAAAAATACTTAAATGTTTTCTTGAACTGAATTTCAGTGAATTCCGTATCTTTTCGTGGGAAGTACCGTATCGTACCACTACCTTTAGTTGCTGGTACACTAACAACACTAAATCATTGTGTAGTGGAACACCACATCTGTTTTCTCTGCTAGCTGCAGGCCAGTGGAATGGTGACGACAGTCCATGTGGATGTAAGAATTTGACTGAGGTATCTTCATCTTCACAACTAAGATTTTCACTTATTCCTAAGAACCAGTGATGTATTAGTTTATCTTTGATATGATGACAAGTGTTCAATTGATTTCACTGAAATGGTAAACAGGGGTGAAGTATTGATTAAAACTCATGCCTTAGGTTCCAACTACATCTTGTGACAGTGGAATAAGTTGGTGAAATTCACATGTTCCAGGAATGGCCTTGACTTTCATTAACCTTCTTGATAACTCATGCCGCACCTTTTGAAGCTGTTCCGTTCTGACAACCCTGAAATGTATATGTTCATTTTTCAATCCACAGAAATCAAATACATCATCTTATTGATATTATCTGGTTGTCAAGGCATCTAGGCTCTCTTTGGCAAGTAAATGTTTCACAAATTTTTCGCAAATGACTTTTTTTTTCTTGGTGTACACAAATGCCACATCGTCTAGGTCATTCGATATCAAGCCCAGATTATAAATAGTCAGATTTGTTGAGCCAGGCAAGCGAGCATAAATGTCTGCACTAAAAAAAATGCTCTTTTCATGTAAAGTAATTTTGTGCAGCAATTTGGGATAAAAACAGATGAGATCCTGCAGTTTTTGTTTGAATTTACATGCTACGTTTGACTGACAGAAATATTTCTTACCGTTGAAAAATTTATTTGCTATAATACAATTTTTTTTATTGTTCTTTATTCCTTAAACAGAGTATCATGTTTGACGAAACGAAGTATACGTTAACAACTTTGACCTTCTGTAAAAAAAATTATGAGGACTGTAGAAGGAAATCTAAATGGCTTTTTACCTTGGTGAATGCTATACAAATGTTAAATTGTATTGAAATCTGTGTCAGTGGATGGATGACATGGCCTGGGTGATTTGACATAAAGAAACTCTGAAGTATTAATTTTTTAATTGTAACTAAACTTGCTAAATTATAAACAAATCATGTGTCGCATTAAGCTTCAACAGTATACAAGACGTAATTTTTAAGTAAAGAACTGTGTTTCACAATTATATTAATTTTATATATTGTAAGCATTTGTAGGGCATTTATTGTAATTACCATATTACTGATATGCCATTTGCACATTTTTTCTCAAAGACAAAATTGAAAAGTTAGGATGCTGGTCATACTCAAAAATCAAAGATTTTAAATAAATAAGGGGAAAGGTGGGTGTATCGTACTTTGCAGACTGCTGGAAGGACTTATTCTAATAAAAATATAAGTATGAAACCCTTCAATATCAGATTGTAGCTTGTATGTGGTAAATATGCAACACAGACATTATTGTTGGCCAAGGCAACGGCTGTGTGTACAACTTGTGACGGCTGCCGGTATATTGGGACGTGCCGAGCGTGCAGCACACCGGATCGTGCCGAAAGGTGCTAGGTAATGTTTCATTGCTTTGCTAGAATGAGCCACAGTACAGTATGCTCTGTAAATATCGACAACTGCAGAGAGAGTACAGTATACGCTGCATCTGCAGAGCATCAACATGCCCTGCAGTTTTCCAGCCTTCGCTATTGCTATTGTATATCCTCCAACACGTCAAGTGGTGCTGAGCAGTGGCTGTTGTTTCGGTCTTAAGATGTCGTCTATACTATACGTATTTAATTCCAATTACGTAAATTGAAACTGTAGAGAAAAAAATTGCTTGAGAAAACGTTTAAAATTTTGGGTGCTGGTCTTACACAAGGGCAGGTGTACATGGGTAATTAGGGTATTAGTTTCTTACATCACAGTGGTAATTTTTTTTTCTAACGTTCTTACATGTTCTCATTTTCACATCTTTAAAAAATCTGCTTCAGTTTTGAAGCATTAGAAGTATCGGTGTTATAAGTTCCAGTTATGTGTTAAGTTATTAGGTACATTTTTGGCACATATTATTCCAAATGGTGGAACAAGTGACCATTACTCAGTTTCAGTTGAACCATACTATGTCACTTAACACTTGAGATATTGCAAAAATGTGCATAAACAATGTTGTGAAATGCATATTTATAAACAGTTGATTTAGTTCATTACAAATATTTTGCTGTTAGGTACCGCTAAGTAGAAGCGTGAATAAGATTTCCAGTTTAGTTTGACTGTGGTAATGTTCTTCCTGTAACAGTTGAACCTGGTTCTCATGCATAGAGCAATGGGATTTTAAACCACACATGCAATTGTATATTCCATGTTTTGTAACATTTTTGTACGTAAATCATTACCAAAACTCATAAACAATCTGCTTTTTTATATGTCTGACTTTCTGCCAAAAATTTCCATAATATATTGTCAGAATTTATATCACACACCGTAACTGTAAATTTTAACAAAACCTTGGTAAGTTGTTAGGAATAAAATATCAACTATAAATTATGATGTGAACATGTAATCTGTAACTTACACATTGGATAACACGAGTAATATAATCATGAAGTGAGAAAAGACCTGCATAATCAATTACTGTGTTCTGAGCAAAATAGTTTCTTTAAAATGCAAAACCTATGCTCAGTCTTGTTGAGGCAGATTATAAAAGTAGCTTAGTATAAATGGAAGTAATATTGCAAGTCTGCCAACAGACTGAGAGCAGAGCTAAAACATTACCTCGCCACCTGCCTTTTCCAACTGAAAGTTTTGCAGGCAGTATGGCTGTGTCCAGGCACCGTGTATGTTCCACCAGATGTTGACACCTTGGACCACATACCTAAAAGGACCATAAGTGCAGTGAGATTGCTCTATGACTTGTCCCTACCGTAGGCAACTCTGTACCTCCCCAGTAGTAAGGCAGTGTTTTATTAGGGATTTAAGTTGATCACTGGAGAAAACCATTTGCAGGCTTACATCCCCATTTATTACCTGACTCATTCCACACCCGCAGCCAAGTCTTGTCTTCCTTACCATCATTATGCTCCTTCATGACTTCAAAGGGTTATAAAATCAGACATTGCAAGCTGACCTCGCTGTTAGCATAAGACAACTACATACTGTAATTGACTACGTGATCATGAAATAACTTCAAATTGGTTACCAGAGAAATGAGAAACAGCAGCATTCAGCTGGCAGTTAGTCTCTCTCTTAATGGCATCCTTCCTGGGGCCTCTTTTCCTTGAGCTTTCCTTTATTCTTAGCCTTTAAGAGAATGGTCTCTGTGCTTATATAGCCAGAGGACGCAAAGGAGAGAGGGACTGTTGGGCTGCATCGTATGCTGCCCTGTCTTCTGGTCTTCCTGCCCCTGCTCTGTTGCAGGGAGTGGAGGTAAACAGCTGGTGTTCCCACCTTACAAGTTCTGTCCCAGCAACTCCACACATGCTCGACATGTAATAGCATACTACAATACTCTCAATTATAGTGTTAATGTGCCAACATGATACTGTACATGTACCATCAGGTACCATTGCAGGGAGGCGTCTCAAACTCACACACAGTTGCCTACCTACTTTTTAACATAGATGTTATAGTTCTTTGCTTTATACTTACTACAATATGCGTTTACTTACAATACTGCTGCGGTAAAACCTCTATGTAAAAAAACTTCTGTGGTTCCTGAGAATTGTGTCGTTAGATCTCTAGTGCCTACGGATCAAAATAACCAATTTCAACCCCTTTAAAGTTAAAAATGTTTGTTTATACGTTGGATGTATTTTGATTAAAGTTTGTGTTTAACTGTCACTGGTTTGAAAACAAGTAAATTTTTAAAAGAACAGTGTATTTAATGTAATGGGTAAATGCTTTCTGAATGAAATGATACCTTGTAAGACTATATTTACTGTTTCCTCATTTCCAAAAATTAATTCAACCGTAAGCAAAGCAAAGTTTTACTGACCAAATTGCATCAATAAAATTAAAACAAGACGTGGTGATGCGGGTAGTTAAAAATTTATAAATCTTAAGAATGAAATTATGTGCCTGAGGTATTCATAACTTTACGTGCCCGATGTAATTTCCTGCGAAATGTGGCCATGGCAAATATCAGTCGAATAATTGGAGCATGGAGCGCCAACGTGATGAGCACCTAAATCTTTCACATTTCGTTCTTACATTATCTGGTGTCTGAACTAAGCATCTGGTTACCCAGTCTACCCGGTGCATGCACCTAGATCCTCAGCATTTCTTCATCACATGACCTGATGGCTGAACGAGCATCTAGGTAAATAGTGTGGCGATTAACAATACAGAAACTAAGATGGAGATGGTGTTACATGGATCTGTCAGGATATGCAAATGTGCAGCGTGCTGTACCAATTTTATTACAAACAGAGGTGTGCAATGATTAACGTTTTTACAGAGAATAGTTTAAACAATATATGTCATCATTAAACATTAGATCTTTTTTTTTTAACTAAATTATTTTTGCTGAAGTGTACATGTCTCACCAGTAGTAGTATTAAGTTCAAGTGCTTATATTTATAGCAAGACTCACAAGTTGCAATCACATTTTGTGATCAAATTTTATTGCATAAATGTTTGCATTATTTTATTGCTGTAGTCTGAAACATACGTATATACGTATAGTGCGCCCTTGTGTATAGTGCGCACCACGATTTTTGCAACAAGTTACAGGGAAAAAAGTTTTTTGGTGCCTCGCTAGTATGTAAAAAAAACACGGGAGGATGAGCCTAAGCGAGCGGGGCGAAACAGCATGAGGGTTATGTTGGAGGGGGGGAAAGGAACCATAGCTGGCAACATATAAAAGAGAGAGGAAAGATGTAAGAGTGTGGTGGCGAGCCAGGAGGGGTGGGGTGGCTTGTCTCTTTGCCAAAGTCACTTGCTGTCTGCCAGCCCTCGCCTAGCATGTGTGTGCCTTGCTCTGCTGTGCCAGCTGCTTCCAGCATGCCCCTCCCCCTCCTCCAATAAACCATTGAGATACCCTCACCCCTAAGATAACATGCCCTGACAGTAGCAAGCTTGCCTTTTTTATCTCTCCTGGTATGTTTGAGGGAGTGGGGGAAGGATAAAATAGAATGCTGTTCTTTTTTTCTTCCTTCCTTTCCCATGAAAAGATAGCTGGTCAGGAGCCACAAATATCTTTCCCTGGATGGGGTGGGGAAGGGGGGAAAAAGGAGAACAATGATGCCTTTTACTGTCTTTCTTCCCCATGGGCCGATAGCTTATTATGAAAAATTAACTTTTAGGATTTTAGCAGGCTACTACAGAGCAAGGCAGGAGAGGAAAGGGGGAGAAAAAAAAAGGAAGAGGAGTAATGATGGTGGAACCTGGCCATGAGAACAGTCTCTCTCTGCCTCCCACAGTTGACAACCCATGTCGGTTTACGACTGTAACTTCGCCACACGCACCTTTTATTTTTCCTCTGCTTCCTACTCTTGACACCTGTCAATTTACAGCTTTAACTTCTCCTTCTCATCCCCCCCCCCTTCCCGCTGCTTTCACTCAACCGACTACTGACCTTTCTTTCACATTTTTTTTTTCTATTTTCCGTGTATAGTACGCACCCCTTAATTTTTACTAGTTGTTTTGGAATAAAAATGTATGCTATTCACAAGTAAATACGTATGTAGGACGTACATACATATTTTTTAATTGTGTGATTAGTTTAGCTTTATTTTATGTCTGATGTTTTTAGCTTTATTTTATCACTGTGGACTCCCAAATGTATTTTTAACTGCTTAACTGTGACATCCAACTAAAGTCAAACATACAAAATATTGCTAAACTGTGACTAGTCGAACACCAAATGAAATGGCTGTAAACACTACATACATGGTTCTCGCATAAAACTAGCAAAAATAAACCTTTTTTTCCCCCACTATCTTGGCAGAGTTAAAAAAAATCGTTATCCTGCAACGAAAGAGTAAGTTTTTATTGTTATTTTATTATTTTATGCTAATAACCTTGCAAATTAATTGTAACCAATGTTACTGTGATTTTCTGAGCATAATTTAATTGTGATTTTCTTGGCCTAATTGGGGCCGAGGGTCAGACCTCTCGCCTCCCACCAAGACGATCCGGGTTCGATTCCCAGCAGAGTTGGTCCCCGGATTTTCGCATGTGGGAATCGTGCCGGACAATACTGCTGGCTGGTGGGTTTTCTCAGGGATCTCCCGTTTCCCCCGCCCCTTCATTCTGGCGCTCCTCCATACTCGCATCATATCACCCCTCATCAGTGCTAAAAACCTCGATGTTAAGCGCTGGCCAAAATCTCTCTCACTCACTCTTGGCCTATATTACCACGTGTGAACGTATGTTTAATAAGTTTTTAACCTTATTTTCTTTGTATTACATTATAGTTGTAGTTGAGTCTAACATTATTTTAATCAGTTTTACAAAGATTTTTTCTGCTTCATGTTGTCGCGATTGGTATTATTTTATTGCTTTGGACTCACAAGCATATTTTCAATCTATTTTTAATGTTATTTTCTTAGCATAGTTAAGTATTTTTCGTCTTGCCAACATATTTTAACCAGGTTTTACTGAAATATCTGTTACATATCTGTATCCGAATATTCTCAAAATTATAGTGACATTATTTTATCTATGTGGACTCGTAAAGTCGTAACCATATTTGATTGGTTATTATTGATTTTCTGACATTTTGTCCTAGTGGTCTTGCGAACGTATTCTAATTTAAGTTTATCACAATTTCCTTTGCATTTTCAATGAGAATTTTTAATTTTGTAGTGCCGAGCGGGAGGGAGAACGTAGGAGAGAGTGCAGCGTACTACTCCATGTCAGAGTTATGCATGTTGCCCAACTCACTGAGCAGATGTGTGCGATGTAATTCTGCAGACACGTAGTTCATGTGTGTTCCAGCTGAAGATGTTAAAATAATTTTTTTACTAATTTTTTTTTATTTCACATCTGCAGCCTAAAACTAATGGTAACTGCAGTATGTTACAGTACTATGGAAAGGAATATTTTTTGTAAACCTAAATTTGCGAAATTCTTAAATTTTTCTTAAATTTTTTTTAGTTAAAATTTTTATTTTTGACTGGTCCCGAGAATGTTGTTAGATCCAGTGTCGTTAGATTGAGGCTCTACTGTAAAACATTGACTCGTAATGTGTGCGCAAAATACTTGGTTTATATTATTCATGTGTTCAAATTAAGTGGTGTGAATTTATCAACTGATTTTACTACACAAACATTTAGAAAACTACAGTTTTGTGTAATGTTTATCCATCTTTGAAAGTCTGAGGCATGCAATCTTAATTTGTGAGCTGTACAAGACTGCTGTTTACAATGCACGAACAACATTCAAATCTACAGAATTTGTTGCCCAAGTCTACTATTGTAAAAAAAAACACATAATGTGTTGTTCGTGGTTTATTAATATTGTTTCGTTAAATTTACTTGCATTGTAATGTCTTCACAAGAGTAAATAAAATGTGTAAAACTTTGGTCATGTTCACCACAGGCATTTAACAACAATCGTATGTAATTTGATTTTGTCTGCTTATGAGTGTTGGTAGCATTTAGAAACGTTCGTGTCCAAGTTATATTTTTCAATTTTCTGCTGTATTTTACAATGTTTCTTCTTGAAGGTGAAAACAGTGGAACGTATAGATATTTTCATCATAAATTTCAAGTAGAAAGTTTTTCTTCATTATACTTGAAAGAACCATAGAAACATGCAGCATACATCTTGTATTACATTACAAAACTATAAGGTTAACATGGTCTTATGAGGTATCTGATGTACAGCTTTGGTTCGCCACTGCAATTGTGTTGCTTATGGACCTTGGAAAAGCCAAACTGTAATTGTGTAGCATAGCAGAAATTTTTAAGTATAATGTTAGTTTTGTGTTGTTCAAAAAGTAATCCCAAACGCAAAACCAAACCAACATAAAACTCTCCACTGTAAAATTTACAATAGGTCGTATTCTGAAACAGTCGAAAGTAATATTTTCTTATGTTAAAACTTATATTTATTTAACAGCACGCTATCTGTTTACAGTAGACAAAAAGTGTGCCTAGGAAATAAAACAAATCAAACTGACCTTTTTGCTTTCTGCATCTGCACACCTAGTTAAATAGTAAAGTTGTTAAATAAAATATTTATGGAACAGTGAGAAATTAATTTAGTTTTGCTTAAGATAGTTCTTTTGTAAAATGTGTTTGTAACTTTTTCCCCCCTTCGTCTATTAGTTTTATAGGGTATGAAATAACCATTGTTAGAATTGAATCGTATACAGGAAATGGTTATAATTTGTTTCAGATAGAAATATATGATACAGTACAAGGTTGAAGTTCAAATTTTATTAGAATTAAAATTTTTGGTTACTACTAATGTTCTGCAGGTAGGATTTTATATTTATGTTAAAGTAGGATCAAATTGGAAATAATTGAGGGACACTGGAAATTTAAGCATCACAAATTACGCTGTTTGTGTATGTTATCTCATTAGCAGATTCTTGTTGTGTTCTGTATGCAGACATTGAATCAAGCCTATTGGTGCCAGAATTAATGATTGTGGATAACTCCAACAGGCTGCTTTGTTATGTTATTGACAAGGAATTTTTTACATGTAAAAATTATACATGAAACATTTGTTTTGACCATTACTATGTGCGACTAAATACGTATAGAAGGTGAAATGAGAAAGAATGAAGTTTCAATGGATGTTGCGTGCTTGATTGTGGCATGTTGTTGTGAACGTTACACCCACTATTAATGCAACATAAGCAAACAGCCCACTTAAAATTTGTAGGGTGGTACAGTTTCACGAGACTATTATGTTTATTTCTGATGCAATTTTATTATACCTTGTATGAACACATAGTTTAATATTTCCTGTATGGTCACTGGTATGACTTTACAATATTCTATGTTGGGACAAGGGACAAAATATTCTCTTTGTTATGAATATACTGTATGAAGTGTTTGTGGTTATTTTTGAACTTGTAAACTACTGCAGATAAGCTATTCATAACTGTCTCGTGGCTGTTGATACTCTACACAAACTCTACAAACTGTGTGCGGTGTTCTATATTACGAGTTGACACTGTTTACATGCCGCACAACTATATAGACTATATAGTGATTATAGGGTGCAAGTGCTATATGTTTTATATTTGTAAAATTTTTTGGTGGGATATTGGGACTGTACATTGTGAATGCTTTGAATACTGGTATATTGTAAGTAAATCATCGAGTTTTTAAGTGTTTGTGTAAATATTTTGTCGTACAAATATTTTAGACGGACAGACGCGTTCAGGAAGCCGGACTATGTTGAAGTGTGTGCGTAATCTTTAAAATTAGGACAGTGAACAAACACTATTTATACAACTAGGCAGTGTCGTAGGTAGTAGTGTGAGAGTGCATGTTTGTGTGTGTGAGTGCTGCTCTTTGCTTACCTGCACTCCAACTAAAGAAACTAATTTCCCCCCCCCCCCTTTTTTTTTCTCTCTCTCTCCCAACGGTGGACATCAAAACACACATTGGCAACTAGTAGTTCAGTTCAGGTATTGGTATGTGCGAGTATACTGTATTTATGTGTGTATGTATATATAATTTGTGTACATGCATTCATTGCTATGTAATTACCATTTTCCCCCATTTACAAAATTTTTATGTGTTAATTTTTGGTGGTGATGAAACACCAGCTGAACTGGGATATTTTTTAATAGTATTATATTTAATTTCTTTTGAATACTGTACCAGATAAATATTTGAATACGCTTCTCAGATAAGGGACAATAGTACAAAATGCTTAACTGCAATGCACAGTAAAAGTAAAAAAATCATATTTACCTTACATAAAATAAAATGTGCAACCAACAATAATACTTTAAAGTGAAGTAGTTATCGTTTGATGTAGGTAGTAAGAGCAGGGCTACTGTAATACTGTGTAAATGAATTTTTGAACTTTTGTTAGCGGTAGCTATGATTTATAGAAAATAGAGAGAAAATGTTGATACTATAAATGTGTACTAGATGTAAACTCTACTCGTTAGGTTGCTAGTTACAGTTTTATTGTTTTCAAAATGTGCACTTTAACAATTTGTAACAATACTTTCATTTGCTCTTCTTTTTTGTCTGTCAATTGCTGTCTTTTCATGATGTAATACAATATGTGTCTTAACTTAGTGCTTAAGATGTTTCCTGTGGTGATCTGATTTTGTTTGGGAATGTGACTCGGAACCAAAGAATTGATTTTTTGATGTTTATGAAAGTGACGTTACTGTTGAAGTGGGATATGTTAGTATATGTATACACCACAGATTCGTTTGTTTCATTTATGATTATGGTATGTACAGAATCGAAGAACTTTCTTGTTTGATTTTATGATAAATACATAAACTTGGTTTTTAAGTATTTTAGCAAAAATAATTGTTACTGTATATTTCTGTTTAAAATTATTTTAAGTCATAGAAGCATTGGTACAATTTTGTTGAATTGTAATGCATCATCTACTGGCTTGTATTGTGAGGAAAAATTTTGTGTGAACATAAGATGTTAATCTGAATTAAATTTATTGAGTATATTTAACAAAAGATACAGAGCAGAAATGCTTTCGGTTGAATACTTATAGACAGAAAACACCTTCACCCTACACATCATGCACAAATTTCTTCTACTGTCCATACCGTATAAGAATTCAATTATTTGACAGATCATAAAAAAAGCAGGGCAGTGTAAATGAAAACATTATGTATCCTTCCACCACCATGTGCTTTCCAGCTGACAATCAAAACATGTCAACAGTTAAGGTATACCGGTAGTAGCATTGCAATAGAATCCAAAGTGTGTTGTGATTTTGTTCTGGTTATGTATTTTAAGATCTCAGACAAGTAAGGTAATATGTTTTCAATACTGGCTGCACAAGTCTTGCTAGGGTTAGATAGGCAATTTTAATGGAAAATTATTTCATATTGCAGCAATGGATAGCCTACTCTCTAGTAGTCCAGTTAATATAACAACACAAAGTTTTACATCATTTATTGTATATTTTCCTAGGTATGTTCAAAATGGTAACATTTAATGGCATTACAAAAAAAAACTTGTATGGGTAACTTATCTATTTATTTGTTTCAACTTGACACCTAAAAAGTTTAAATAATAGTTGTATAGTTGGTTACAACATACTGAAGTTGCTAGAGCATACGACAGTGTAAACTAACATCTTTAAACGAAAAATATATGTATATAAAATAGGCACACATGAAAGCATTAATTCGATTATTTTTCTTGTTGCCTTCAATTTGGTTCTGCACTTTAATATAATAAAGTAGTAGTAGTTTAAGTTTCATGTAGCAGACTATCGAAAAAATTTACCATTTGTGGGTACGGCCTACGTTCGAAATATCGATGTTATAATCAAAGTCGTGCGACTCACAAAACTTATATAAAAAAACTTGTCAACATGTTTTTTGTAGCCCTAGATTACATAGCAAAAATTTGCACTCTCACAACCTAAACGGAAATAATATGTCAACAAAAAGTGTAAGTAATAAACAAACTTGGGTAGGACTAATATCCCAAATCAACTTTAAATCTTTTGGTAACACATATGATTAAACACATACACTTTAATGGCCAGAAAATACATAGGCTTAAGTCTTCTGACCTTTTCTTTTGGTAATATGTAGGGCTACACTTTTGCAGCTGACAGGCACAAAATCTCTCGTGGACTTCTTATTAAATGGTACCACTTAGTTGCCATACATATTATAAAAACAGGAATATTTTCATACAAAAATAATTTATTGACCCGGCAACTTGAAAAATCATGTTTACATATACACCCACAAGAACCGTACAAATATAACACAAATTCAGTTAAAATAAACGGTAGGTAAAATTTTTTTTATTGTCTGCAGTCCTTTTTCTGGAAGAATTACCTGCTTCTTACTTAGCAATTGTTTTTTGTAGACATGCCACGATCCTGAAAAGCTGAACGTTTTTCCTGTTCCCTCTTACGAAAATATTCAGTTGTCGTTGGTGATTAATGGCCGTGTATTTTAATTCCTGCATTGCAATATATTAAATATATGCACAGAATTTATAACAACACATTAAAGGAAAATAATTACAAATGCACACAGTTACGAAACACGAACACACGAGAAGTTTACGTAATGGCGTCCTTTGTTTTGGTTGCCAGCCAGTACAGGTCTGTTGATAATGGTGCGGTTGTTTGTAAAATAGTTGTACAAATCGCGCAGTCTGAAAATAATAAAATAGTTAACTGACTAATGCTGGATAGATAAACATATAAATATATTACGGTTCCTCAAAAATGCTTACTTATTTTTCAAGTATATTACACACTATTTTCAATGTCGGCAATGGAAGTTAACCGATTTGTTTGATAAGGGCTGCCACTGGTGCTTCATCAGGTCATACGATCATGTCCTGTTGTTTTAAATGGTATGTTATTCTGCTACGTGTTTGGCATGTGTTAAAAATATTGTTAGCATCTGCTGTCAAAATACAGAATTCTTACATGGGATGGACAGTATGGAAGCGCTGTTACAACCTACAGAAGATTTTTAAAAAAATGATAAAGAATTACATAAATGTAACTAGCCACCAACATGAACGTAATGTATTAATATTGTACAGCTGAGATTCTCATATTAAGTTTTCAGTGCTCACATAACTGACAGTGTGTGGCACATACACTTCTTTTTTTAAATAGTGTTGGGTGATTTTGATTTCATTTTTGTTTGCTTTGCCTCAAAGTGCAGAGGTGCACACTGGTCTTTGCCGACATTAACAGAGCTGTCGCTGTTTAATATGAAAAGACGTTTCATTTTATTGTATAAATACTGTAGTTGGTTACTCAGGCTTTGGGTCTACACTGGTGACTTAGAACTTTAGGTTGCAAGGTTCTGGATCTTTATACTCCTGAAATTCCAAGAGTCATGCTGAGAGGTCATAAGTTGAGCTTGCAGATACATCTCCAGTTTGGGTTAGTTTGAAATAAAATAGGCAACCTTCAAAACAACTAAGGAGACCCAGGTTTATATTTCTAGAACTGTGCAGTCTAAAAGTTTTGAAGCAAGGACTGCTAGTGTAGATCCGAAACCTGAATCACCTGCTATTTCTACAACCAATATTAAACTGAGAAAAACACAGCTCTGTTGATGTTGGTCAAGACCAATGTGAACCTTTGCGCTCTGAGACAATAGGAAATAAATTGAAACAAAAATCACCCAACATTATAAAAAAGAAGTGTATGTGGCAAATACACTCAGTTTTGTGAACATTGAATATTTTGTGTGAGAATCTCTGTACAATATTACATATATCACTTTGGCGCTGATTCTGAGTTGCATTTATATATTTCTTTATAGTGTTGTCCTTTTATTTATGGTTTGTTACCACACTTCCGTAGGTGTTCCCTGTCTACAAGTATCATCATGTATGTATTGTGACTTTTTTTTTATGTAATTAGCTGCCTAACTGCCTTTTGCCACCATATTTGATGCCACATTAAATTTATTACATGTTGTTACTGCCAGAAATACGTACTAGGTTTTTGTTTTTTAAACACGAAAAGTTAAGTCAACAAGCACTGGCCATTCTATAGCTAACAATTTTTTTTATTATTATTAGAAAAATTTTATGATCAGTTGTATGATGTGAGAAAATATCTTATGCCTGTTAATTAAATCCTGTGACATCAAGGTCTTGGTTGATTTTCTTTGACCACTTGGTCTGTTCCTACAATAACTCTAATTTAATACAACCTTACAAATTTTGTAGCATTGTGGATTGAAAATTGATTTTGTTGTGACTTGTAATATTGGTAAATTAAATTGTTAAATGGTCCTGTTTATTTGTACAGAGGATTTTATTTACTTTTAATAATAATAAGTACAGTATTATTTTGTGGCTGTTAGTTATTAAAAATGTAATGTTTTGTATACAATAAGGTCTGTGTTGCACTGTAATTATAACATGGCTGCTTCTCGTTCACTTTGAACACATTCCAGAAGCAATTTACAAGTAAATACAGGAAAACCCTTTTAAGAAATTCCCCTTTTAAGAAGTGTTCCATGTTAATAAGCATACAGTAGTTTCATCCTGTCCCAATACAAATGTCTTGACTTCTGTGCTGTGTTCCAATAGCCTGCTTCAAAGCAAACAAGCTGTGTATTAAATGTGGTTCATTTTTGGTGTGCCTTTTTCCACTTGTTAAAGGGATTGATGCATGCTGCGTACTTTATTTTAAAATTGTGACACTGTGCACATTTTGTTTATTAACTAATTTTAAGTTGTATGACGTGTATTTTACCTGGTTAGAAATTAATGTGTTGGAATTACAGCTCCCGAAAACAAATTTTAAGATGGCAATGAAGGAGATTAGATATTAGTAATGTCTTGAGGTATTCAAAATCAAATTTGAAATTATTTTCTTGGGGAGAGTATAAAATAATTTTGTTACAAACGTTTAAAACTTTGTTAAAAACATAATTTCACTTCAGGCAACCACTGATACAGTAGTTAAAATCAATTACGTCAGTTACATGTACTGTACCTCAAAAACATTAAGAAAAATTCAAAAATTGTAATTTCATTCTCTTCCGAGCGGGTGTTCTGAAAATGTTCATTAACTTCTGAAATCCTCAAAAATGGCCATGAATGCAACTGCAGCTACCAATTTGGTTGTTAGGACTCACAACTTCAAGCATGCGACCACAGTGGTCACTCTAAAAGACAGTGTACAGTTCACTTGTTTTGCTATTTTCCATGCACCAATGACCTTAAAAGTAAATTTCATGTTTGTATGTATTCAGTGTACAAGTTTAGAAAATGTTTTGTTAGTTGCAACATAATACATGTACAGTAAAGTCTGCTCCAAAAGGATACTCTATAAAATGGATACAAACAGAAAAAAATGTATGGTCCTGTTAACATTTACTGTGTACTTATACTGTATAACACTTTGCAAAATAGTCAGTTTTAATATGGAAATTAGTGTAGTTATAAAACATTCCAGTTGTTCATAATCATTGGTGTACTTTCACACAATTTTTAAACCTTGTCAAAGGTATGGTGCCAATTGAACTTGAGTATTTGTTTTCACTGTATGCTAATCCTTCATTGCTCGTGTGGCTGGTAAGGGAAGCATCTCAAATGACAGAAGCAGGTAACATGATAGCCTCACTATTTAGGTTCAGCAGATAAATAGAATTTTTTTCCCCTCGTAATCAAGGAAAACACTTATGCCCTTCATTGTTTAGACAACATTAGTTAAACAAAGCTGAAAGG
Source organism: Medauroidea extradentata (assembly GCA_003012365.1). Lineage (NCBI taxonomy): Eukaryota > Metazoa > Arthropoda > Insecta > Phasmatodea > Phasmatidae > Medauroidea > Medauroidea extradentata. The sequence continues at coordinate 11,981 of PNEQ01001957.1, read as the reverse complement.
GGCACATACTTTAGTTTCATTATTAGGTTGGCAGAACGTGATGAAAATAGTTTACACAGTATTTTTACGAAAAGTAAACTATGTTTTTTGTAATCATGTGGTCAGGGTACTCAATTAATAGGGATATAAAATTTTCGCAAAAATGCAAAATAGCGTAACACAGTATACTGCAAAATTACTTAATTTTGCACAATTTTGTAACTGGTTACCATTTACACGAAATTTACACAACCTGCACTAACTTTCAGGCATTTTTTACAAAAAAATCATTGTTTCTGTCAAGTTTGTGTTAATTTTTTTAGCATATTTGTTGAACAAACTGCAATAAATATTCTATGCATGAATTGCATATCTAGTAATACACTTCCTCTATTTGTACAAACAGACACATTATTTACAATTGTGTGAGTTCAAACATAACCGTGATACTAGTTCCAAATATGAATTGTGCATATTTAGTACGACCATATTTAATTAGCACAATTAGCATAATGAACTGACTTCACCACCTTCTAAATTTATCGCAACCACAAAATATTGAACCAAAATCCATTTAAAATTAGGCACAATTCATCAACTCTCATATACATATCTCCTCTGTGTGGAGTTATAATTTTCAACAATCTATCCTTATCGGTATTATAACTTAGGTTGCATAATGAGAAAATGAAAATTCTGAACCCGATGGCCATATTTAATTACCACAATTATCATAAATTTGAACTGACGTCACCACCTTCTAAATTTATAGCAGCCACAAAATATAACCAGATCCGAGGCAGACATTATTTTTGTTTACCATTACTTAACCATCTTCATCATGCTTCTGTTCGCTATTCACTTGTTGAGTGTTTACGTGGTCAGTTTTAAAACCATGGTTTCAACCAAATCAAATTCTTACTACTGATAAGTTTGGTGTAATCTGGTTACACAGATGACAGTGTAAATACCCCATCAGAAGCATTTTTGTGTTATCGTTGGAACACTAATAATTTACTAATATCTTCTATTTTGCAGTTTTCTTTCGTCTGACAAGTATTGGTAACTTATAGTGGTAAAAACTCAGGACCTGTATTACTACCTCCTGATAAACTGGCTGATTACTATCTGCTGGATAGGCTATCAGCTACTGATAGCCATTGTGTATTACGACCTCTGGACAGTAACCGGATAGCTATCAGATAGATATTCGAAAGTACTTGGTTAGTTTTTTCATAAGTTGGTAGTATAAATGTAGCTAACTGTATACTTTTTAGCTGAAATTAATTTTGCTGGGTTGTTGTAGTTTGTTTTGCGAATGTTACAAATTTTCACAGTTTCTCATGTTTAACATCATTAAGTAAATCATTGATTAAATATATGTATCAAATACAATAGACCCAGAAGAATTTGAGATTATAATTTACACATGTAACACAATAAATACTTGTTAAAATAAAGCCGATAGGGTGACTTGCGCAATTGTATAGGAGTAACAAATTACAAATATTTACAAAACATTTCATTAAATTCCCAAATATAAAACAAACATGTAGCTGTATTACTTTAATGAATAGCAAATGCTTTGTAAGAAATATGACAATACAGTGAACCCTCGATAACTCGGACCTCGATGTCCCGGACTTTGGATAACTCGGACAGAATTTTTAAAAAATTTTAATAATTTTTAATTAATTATTTTTTGGTAAAAGACATAAAAAATCATTTCTGCTGGATTTAAATTCATCATATTACATTTTAGAACGTATTAAACTTTACAACGTAGTCGTCCAGCGCTACTTAGCCTTTAATAATCCCACAGTAAATATCTGACAAGTTCCGTGTGGTAAAATGTTGCTAATGAGGCGCGCGACGCGTAAAGATGCAACGCAGCAGGCCGACCTCTACACTTCCTTATCTTTCCTCCCTCTTCGCCCGGCGAGCCAGGCACGCACGTGTGTCGTAAATAAACATTTCAATGTGGTGCTTGTGAAATGACGGTAACTACGGGTTATGACACATAAACGGAAAATTATTTTGTTCTGGTATGTACAATGAATTCAGGGTTGCAAAACAAATTGTCCCGGACATTAAAAAGAAAAATTAAAAATCATTGCTTTGTATTGTGATGTAGAAAAATTGGTGAGAAGGTTTTACACCCCTTTAACAACTATGTTTTCAAGAGCCGATGTGGGTGGTGAAAGAACAACACAACATCCATGCCCAAGCCAGACAGGATGAGTCACGCTCGCTTGTTGATGATGCTCTGTTGATAACGTAACGGCATCTAGAGAGTAGTAACGTTTTAAGCGTGAATCTGATTTGTTTGTAAACTACTTCATGGGAAATAGTAGCGTACATGTAATGAACCATAAAATGTAAACGTCTTATGCGGGATAATTTTAAACGCACGTGAATGGATTAACATGATTTTGTAGTCTTAATTTTTCCATTTTACTACACACCGACAAAATCTTTTTCTTTATTTTAGAAGAAATGTTCGCGTTATGAACGAGTAACTATAGAAAAAAATGTACATTTGTTATATTCTACACCAAAAAAAAAATAGAAGGTAATTTTTGAAAACCCCTTATAATGGCCGCACCTCATTTTTTGGGCCTAAAATTTGATCAAAAATATGCGGCGATTACGCGAGTAAATACGGTAACTATGTAGAACATGATTAAAATTGTATTGCTTTATAATATGACAATTTGTGTAAGAATACATCTGTAAACTATGTGTTCTATGATGCAATTTACATACATAAAATTAAATTTTAAAATTAGTAGTGTTAAAATATGTTCACATAATGTACAGTGACCCAGAAGGATTGTTAATTACTGTACCGTTTTTATTCATGTATACGAGGAAAGTTATTTTTATACCTTTGTAACTTTGAAGGAGGGTAGAGTAACTATCAGGCTAGCAGCAGGCTACTGCCCCTATGCTGTGACATACGGACGTAAGGTATTTTTCAATGTAAACATCTTGTGTGAGATGCGTGTGGTCACGTGCGGCGTTTGTATTGCACGAGACTGTACCGGTTGACCTTGACTACTTCCGCTGGCAACCTCCCTAGCTTATCTCCAACGATCATTACTTATCTCTCTCACATGCACGCACATTGGCTGTCGCTGGTAGCAAGCCAGAAGAAAACTTTTATGTGATAGAAGGGTGCCTTGGTGCCAGCTTCTAGCAAGAGATTTAAAAAAAAAAAAAAAAAAAAAAGGATCAGCCAGAAGTAGCAGCATAGAAAATAAAGATAGATCTGACTGCCCACATTGTTTGACATTCTTTTATAGTCCTCCACGTTACGTTAATTTTCCCACTGCATGGTGGTCCTCCCGTAACTTGATACGATAGTTACGACAAAACAGTATTTATTGCAGTCTCTTTTGCTTATAGAAATAATAGCGTGGGTACTAATTTCTTCGCATTTCTTGTGATTAATGACTGATTACCCCACCTCTCCGGACACCCCTCGATAACACGGACAATTCGTAACTCGGACAGCTTCTCCCCCCTTTTAGTCCGAGTTATCGAGGTTAACTGTATATGTTTCCATACCATATAATTGTTTTTATTTATTTATTTATTTATTTTACCATCACTATGTTTGAAATAGTTAGAAAAAGTATTAATAATTGATTCCTTCAAAACCAAAGTAAATCATAACAAAATTTAAGCTGAAATATCTACATACCAATAGTTTCGTAATTTATATTAAGTTTTTGCTGTCACCAAAATTTCAATAGGTCTCTCCATTTTGTGAACTGGAATCCTAACCTAAACTTCATGATCTATAAACCTATATGACACCATTTGTGTTCTCTTACACCTTTAACTTCTGGATAGGTACCTATCAGCAGGTCCTAGCAGCTGATAGATTATTCAATGGATAGTCTCTCGGAAAAGTGGTATCAGATGGTTGTAATACACTTGGACTATCTTCCAGATATGTTTTATTCAGAATTTTATCCGTAGATGGCTCTAACTCTCTTAAATTTCTGTTATTACATTGTATTTTTAAACATCAAAATTCAAACTTTTAAATGCAAGATTTTTTCATAATTTTTCATTGGTTTGAAAACTTTTAAGAGGGTTTGTTGCTTAAATTTTGTAGGATAGTTACTTTGTATGTAATGTAAGTGTTCCAGATGCTTTTAAATTGCTCTAGCCTCAAAAAGAGTTGCAGTGAAACTGCAGTCCTTTAACAAAACCAATGAAAAGGCCTTTTTATCACAGTTTGATGTAGTGATACTATTTTGTTTGCAAACATTTGACAAAATTCATAATTTTTGTCGCTGAATCATAATATTTTTATGACAAAATGTTCAAGTTTTATTTACCATAAAAGTGGGTCCCTGTCTATCACTAATACGTTAGGTTGTGATCGAGCACATAAATGCCGACTAGTGGACAAGAGGTGTGGTCCACCCTCTTAACCAGATGGGGTGGGCATTCCACTCGTGGTTTTTCTAGTTAAAATAAAAAACTTTGACTGTTACAGGAACAAATTCATCAAATAACAAGAATTCCCTAAATTAAATAGCAGATGGATAATACCGTACTGTCTTGCAATATGAATTTTGAGCATGTCTCCCCCCCCCCCCCCCCAACCCACTAAAAACGGATGTTGGCTTCTGCGATCAAGTGTATTCGAGTAATTAGCTCAGGTCACTTTTAGAATGCAAGCAAAACTCTCTCCACTCTTAACAAACAGAGCTAAAATATTACGCTACCTGGGCTAACCAGCTTGACATTTAGTAAACGAACACCCAGTGACAATAAAACCAAACAACAGGAAAGCAATGAATCAAAAGGGTGGCAAACTTTGTGAAATTTATTTACCTGAATTTAGCTGGCTCATTTGAATTGGGGTTAATAGTTATTGTTACAGGTTTGTGCATGGTTATCCTGACTGAAGCATGATTTAGTCCAGTGCAAAAGTGTTAATTTACTTTTGTTCGTTTCAGTTGTAAAATATAACACAGACTTTGTTTGTTTTTATTACAATGCTACTTCATCTCTCTAGAAAGGAAACCTGTTGAAATGGAAATAAAGTCAGGACCACCAGGATTTACTGTATAAATAATGATGAAAGTTACAAATTTTACATTTTAGTTGAATGTTTGTTGAAGTTAGAAATTTTGATTTAATTTGGTTTAGGCATTTCACCTCACGAACATGTTTAACACATCTCATGTAACCACTGCATAGTACTGTAAAAAAAAAAAGGTACTAGTAATTTTTTTGTTTTATATTGGCCTACCTGATTTTTGTAACTGATGGTTATTATTCATGTTGTTGTTAATGACCTTCAAAGTGTTGCATGTGGCATATTGTCATATTTTCAACTGCAAAATAGGTGCATTTTACAAGTAATCTCTAATCCAAAAATTTGGTTTCTGTGACAGTAGATGGAATGAGGAGAAAGTTTATATAAGTTCCTGTGCTTCTGTGGGTTTTAATGATTTTGTTAATAATGTAAATGCAAAAGCAAATTGTAATTGGAAGAAAAAAATCAAATTGTGTATGTCACAATGCTGTACACATTTATATAATATACATAATTTAACAAATATATGTTTGCAAGCATCTTTGAAGTGTTTAAAACTTGCATGTCAACCAATCAAGGTATTTGCTATATCAGAAGTAATGGATGAAATATTATTGTAGGTACCGTACTTATGTTTCCAAACTGTAAAGGATAAAACCACTTAGTCTAATATGTATTGTTTGCATGTCAGATTCTCTTGTTCGGTGGTGACATACCAATACAGGCATGACTGTTTTACTTTGGGATAATCATTTGCTAGATTACAAAGTCTCCCCAGATAATTTGCCCAATTTGGGTGGTCATATCTAGGCTAGTGTAGGTAACTGGATGGATTATGCAGGTAGTAGGTTAGTTCTTGCTGGTGCAGTGATCTTCCAGTGTAGATGATGGGAATCTGACTTTCACTGTAAAAATTAGCAGCATCCTTGTATGCTCAAAGTGCTATTGGTCATTCCTATAATGATACTGCCAAGTGTGGAAGGGTTTGCCACACTACACAGTCTAACCCTTAAAACACAGTGGTTGTCCAAGGTCTGTAATGATCAGTACTAGCATTCTTCTTATTCCTTCTCTTCACACAAGGGGACTGTTGTGACATCTGAATTTTATAAGCAGCCTCTTTTATCTCACATGTATTGAAAATTCTGACAGTTTATGTTTGGGTATATAAGATTTTTTTTAATAACTGAATTTGAAGATAAATTTGGCAATTTTTAAGCCACCTCAAAGTACAATCAATAAATTGGTGTGAACTGAGAATCAATCAAACAAGTTTATATTGTGATAAAGTTAGCAATACCTCCTTTAAAACTCTGCCAAGATGTATAGCTGGATACAATTCCTGAAGAGTAAAGGCAGCTGGCTATTAAATAAGGTATCATTGCGAATCCTGGTTTTTGGTGAAAAAGATTTTTTGTGCCAATTTGTTTGCCTTATGTGCAAGTCTGCTACTTTGTTTCACGGTCAGTGATTCAATGTTTTTAACCCTCGCACATCTCGGGGGTTCTACTGCAAATAAAAGGCGTGTGGTGTCACAGTAACATTATTCAGAAATGTGCAGTCAAATGAGTAATGCGACAAAGATGCACCATCAATAACCATGAAGCAGATTTGCAAAGTGCACTGAAGGTTGTAGGTAATTCTCTCTCTCTCTCGTGCACCCCCCTTACCATCAAAACTTTATTTAATGGAATGCTTTGAAAAAAAATCAAAACTGAGACCATTCATTCAATGTACAATTCTATGTTGGCAATTTGATAAATTATACACTATTTGCAAAATATTTTTCTTGATTTTGTTTTAACTTAACAACAAAATTAGTGATAAAATCTGAAAAACTATGAGGTTTGTGCTACCAAAAAAATTAGGTACAAATTATGATATATATTTGTGACAAAACAATGTAGTGATTCTTTGCTATGAAAAATATCTTGCTTTAAAACATATTTATAAAATCACTATAAAATTTTTGGACATGACCTGAAAACATTGAAACAAGCTGCTGTCAAATACATGTTATTAGAAGATCTCTCTCAACATTTTTTTCCTACAAAGGGGAAGAACATTACATGGGAAATGGGAAGACGATCATATGAAGCAGGAAGCAATCGTAGCATACTGTATGATAAAGCAAGTTCTGTATTGTAACGGTAGCAGAAAAAAATGGAAAACCATTACAGTTTGTGTCGCGCATTAGTCAAACTGCAGAGATGCTGAGGAAAAATAATGTAACAACTATAATTTAGTCTAAAATTAAAACTATAAATACAGGCAGTAAACATTTAAATCTGAGCCTAGGATGGTGAGGCATGATATGCTGTGTCATCCTTAACTGTTTCTCCACATCTAGGCCTCTGCCTTGCTATATACACAACAGTGTGTTACTTAAATTACACCAGAACATAATTAGCAATTTGCATACCTGGAACATTTTATTATATGCAAGTCTCCAACTTTCTTTTAATATAAGAGCTTGAATGTATTATTTATAGCATGCATACAGTTTGGAAACTAAACTCGCCATTCCATCACCATCAAAAACGGTTATTTAATTTTCTCTTTTCTCTATAAGTTGAGAAGGCAGGTGATAAAATATATTGTAAAACCTCTTTATAATAACCCCCTCCAGGTTTTCTAGATAGGGACATTATACATAGATGGTCTTTATACACAGGTTTAACTGTACAGTAAAAAAACCCCGTGGTTCATGAGGAAAGGGTTGTTGTAGCGAGGTGGTTGTTATAAAGGGGTTTTACTGTAACAGTTCACACACACCTTTTCAATAAAGGAAAAAAAGAACAAACACATTCAGAATTGAATATTTCATGTATTTTCTTTTTAACAGATTGAAAAGAGTACTACTGTATAGGTGGTTCGGAATAAAGTGAGCACTCAAAATGCCCTGTTAAATTTCTCTTTGCAGCTGCCAACCATACAAGCAGTAAGGTAAATATTGTTAACGTTGAATTATATGTAGTAACGTCTAGTGACTATTTTCAAAGGTTAAATCTTTAGTGCTTACTTTATTCCGAACAACCTATAGTAAGTTTTCTTTCAATTGACTTGAACTATACTCCAAATAAAGTTTTTACACAGTTAAAGTTTTACCAACTGCACCACCAGAACATGTGTGAATGATGCATATGAGAGATATTTTGGTCAGAGCTCAACGTTGAGGTCTTCAGCACTGGTAAGAGGTGACATGAGGTGAGTATGGAGCAGTGCTGGAATGAAAGGGCAGGGGAAACTGGCTATCCCAGAGGAAAATCCCGATCAGCTGCATCGTCCAGCACGATTCCCACATGCGAAAATCAGGGGACCGACCCCGCCGGGAATCAAGCCCGGATCGCCTTGGTGGGAGGCGAATGGTCTGACCATTCAGCCACCATGGGCCCTCTGCATATAAGAAATGTACAATACAAACTGTTTGCTTTTAAATGACAAGAGCGAGTTTTTAAAAAATGATTTTGTGGCTTCTATTTTTGTTAAATACAGACATAGCATTAAGTAAATATCCAGAAATGACTTGCTAGAAAGCAAACAGTACACTGTGGTGCAGACAGTTAAAAGTGTTTCTGTCATGTCTATAATATTGAAATATACCTATTTTTGGAAATAAATTTTTAACATTAGCGGTTAACAGTTAAGTTTTATCTACATACAAACAACAATCTTCAAAAAATAAAATCTAAGTAGGGCCTTCCAAATTTTAAGTTTGCCGTGAACGACCTGTTCCTTGTTATTGTGTAGCTGACTGAAAAAATAATTCTTACAATGATAAAGCAGTTACGAACACTGACATAACACTACTAGAGTTCTTGGGCCAGATAAGATTACATTCCTAAATTTTCAGTTTCACAGTTAGACGTTGAGCTCCATTGCCATGTTTTATTAACTGCTTGCTCTTTGCACCATGTTTGCAAGAGAGGAACCAGCTACATAAAGAGAAGTGTACAAAATATACTTATAACATCCTCATTCCCAGAACAAGTGTGAAGGCTTGCTTGTTATCTGTCATCTCAGAAGTCCTATGCCTGCTCTTGCAAAAATCTACGTAGTTATTTTTTTAATACCAAAATAAATATTATGCTGCTTCCCTTCAGAAGTGATATTACAATTGGTTAGCTTCATGTCTTAATAAATTAATTTGTGTCGTGAAAATTATAAAAATTCCTTAAGTCTCGCAAAATTGTACATGTATTGTTTTGTGTTTCAAAATTCTGATTTTTATTGTTTTTTTTTTGCTTCGTTTTACATTTCGTAAATAGTTTTACAACCAAACAGATATGCGACTAGAAATTTAGACCAAATATATTATCTTAACTAAAACCTGTGCTAAAATGCTTTTCTTTGTTGTAACATCTTGTCGTCATAGCAGGTAAGTAACTCTTTTATTAAATTTTCTTTGGCTGTGCATTTAATATATTATTCTAATACTGTATCTAGTTTACGTACTGTATTTTATAAAGTACATTTTATTTGATGAATTGTTTTTTTTTTTTTTTACGCTGACTTGCTTAATATAGAGAAAAGTTGCTATCATAATAACCATGGAAACATTTTATTGTTGATATAAAAAGAAACTATAGTACTTTTTCGTTGATGCAGTACGTATGTATTATTTGATCAAGTATAGCTGTAGCCAGAAATTCCTGTCCTTTGTAGCTAAAACTACTTTTATAATAATTATTTATTAACTAACATAATTATAAATAAGTAATACCTTTATAAGTGCCCTAGTATTTAGTAGACATATTCATCGTTCTCGAGGGACCTTTAGTTTCATAAAGCATTACTGTACTTACATCCACAACCCTACACAACAAAGCACAGTTCCTATTGTGTGTAGCATTCTCAGGGCTGTGGCAGAGACAGTGATGTACTGTAAAGGACCCAGTCAAATGAAAACACACAAATAAAGAAAGAGGTAAAGAGGACGTGTACACTACTTTGAAACCCAGTCAGCTGTTGACTTTTCCAGGCCTCAAAGTCGGTCACTTTTTTCACTTCTAGTCACTATTTTTGACAAAAGTCACTTTTAGTCACTTTTTCTGAAAATTGTCACTTTTTTCACTTTTTTGAAGTGCTCGAAATTGGCTTTTTTTTAAATCAATTAAATTGTTCCATAAAAAATTCTGTTGAGTTAATGAAGGAAGGTAAATACAATTTTGAGTTTGTTTTCTATTTATTTTTACTGTATTTAAGATTGACAATGACTTTAGTCCTTTGGTAAGCTTGGCAACGTTGTTAGATTGTTTGTGTGTTAGACAAATGTGTGTCTGGAACTGTAGTCCCTATCTCTGTTTGAAATCTCAAAAATTTATGAACGTGTGCGGAATTATGAAAATTTGGCATTTGACGAACTCAATCTTCGACCGTGAGAATTTCTAGAGCATGGAAGTCGACTGGAATATGGTGGTGATTTAGGTTACGTAATGCAACATGTTTATTTATCCTTGTAGCTTGTTAAATGTTATCTGTTTAATTTTTGTTTTTGATACGTAGTAATAAAATAAATATGCATATTTTAATAAGGCAAAAAGATTTTAAGAACAATGAATTATAAATTTGTAATAATGCGGCGTTGTAGGTTATTCAGGGCTATAAATTTTTTATCACTTGTGTTTCCATCTTGGAATCATTAATACAGACACTATTTTGTGAAATATGAAGCGAATAAATTTATCTCCCAGTTTTAAATTGTCAGGTTCGATGGAAAACATTCGAGGGTAAATATAACATAATTAAGTGACTTTTTTTTGTCCGCAAAAGGTCTGATTTTACTGTTGGAATAAATTATACCTATTTATTCTGGTTATTAATATTTGTTTATAACTTCTATGTCCTCATTCCATTCATATGTATTTAGTGACTTGTAGGTTTATACAACATACAGACTAGGTGTAACATTTGTGTACATTTTCAAACCATTAAACTAAAGTTACGTATTTTTATAAATATTTATATTTAAATGTTTAACTAAAATAAGGTACTTAGCCCAGCACACATTTGATACTGTAGCAATAGATTTTGACATGTAAAACATTAGTAAAATGACATGAAAAACAGCAATAAAATTAGTGAAAGAATCTGGTTAAAATGGACGAAAGTGTTAAACTATTTTCACTGAAAATAGGTGTGTCTAATATTGTACATATGAAACATGAGTACAAAGTAGACACACTGTGTAACTGGTTAACAGTATTGATGTGTCCAGTACGATTTTGTTTGACAAAATGGTTACGTGACTCTTGTTTGGAGTACAAATTTTATGTACTGTACAGTAGTTTAAAATCACAAAATATCATATTACACCAATTCGGACTCGGCCTTAAGTTTCGTGGCCTGATAGAAAGACAGTTGCTTAATATTGGTAAATTATTATGTGACTCAGTTATGTAGGCCTATTTAATCATAGTGACAAATTTAAGCTGTTTGTATTTCCAGTATTATAGCTAGTAGGTGTTGGGAAAGCTAAGATATATATAAAAAAAAGAGGAAATTGTTGCTGTGTTGGTTTTAATCTTCAAAAAGCACAAAAAATACGTAGTCATTTTTTGGTCACTTTTTCCTTTATAGTCACTTTGTAGTCACTTTTCCAAGTCAGATGGTCACTATATTCACTATTTTAGAGGTATTGGACCACTTTGAGGCCTGCTTTTCCCACAATCATCATACGAACATCGCACAATGAAATTTGCATTCTATTAATGTAATAAATGAAAGATTGTTTGCTGCAGCATGTACAGTAGAACTCCAATTATCCGAACTCCGACTATCCGAATCGCCGATTATCCGAATCACAAAAAATTGTCCAAAAAAAATTTAAGTGCGCTATTATTCTTCCCCCCGCGAAGCCAGTGTTTGCGCGTCAAGTCTTGACTTGACTTGTCTTAACTTGCCGTTGTGCCCCCGCGAAGTCAGTGTAGGCACAACGGCA
>PNEQ01001956.1:10462-47585 GCA_003012365.1 Medauroidea extradentata | reverse complement strand
GACATAGCGACTAGCGGTTTGCGGCATCATGTGCAGAAACTCATAAAGTTTTGTGTTGAATATTTGCTAACTGGTACCTTTTCTTTTGCTTCAGGTGGAAACTGATAACCAGATATGACAACGCCTCAAGAGAGAGCCCAATGCGTTGTGTGGTATGTGGAAACAAAGTCACCCATTGCCGTCCAACGGAATTACCGACAAGAATTTCACAAGGAGCCACCAGATGTTAAGACGGTTAAGGCTTGGTATGACAAGTTCCTGGCCACTGGGAGTGTAAACCGACGGTCAGGTTCTGGCAGACAAAGCACATACGATGAAAGGGTAAAGGAGATCCGACAGGCCTTCCAAAGAAGCCCATCAAAGTCAGTTCGCCGAGCATCACGAGAGCTAAACATTCCTCGCTCAACAGTTCACAAGGTGCTGCATCAACGTCTTCGTCTGTATGCTTACAAAGTGAAAATTGCACAAGCATTGAAGCCGAACGACTTGCAACTTCGTAACGAATTTGCTATTGAGATGTTGGAGAGGATCGAGCAAGATCCCAACTATCTAGGAAATGTTGTTTCCTCTGATGAAGCAACTTTCCACACACGTGGAAAGGTTAATCGGCATAACATTCGCATCTGGGGTACCGAAAACCCCAACAGTTTTCGGGAACATGTCAGAGACAGCGAAAAGGTGAATGTGTGGTGTGCGCTAGTGAAAGACCGGATTATTGGACCATTTTTCTTCATCGAGCCAACAGTAACAGGAATCATTTATCTGGACATGCTTGAGCAATTTGTTATCCCTCAACTCCTTTCCCTTCAACCACGTGTCATCTTCCAGCAGAATGGCGCACCACCGCACTGGAGTTTGCATGTTCGTGACTTCCTGGACAGAACATTTCCACAGCGATGGATAGGACGAGATGGACCAACCAAGTGGCCACCACGATCCCCGGACATTACCCCTCTGGACTTATTTCTGTGGGGTTATGTGAACGATATTGTGTATGCCTCTCCAGTACGCGACCTAGGCGATCTCCGCAGGCGAATTGTGGATGGAATAGGCACCATCACCCCAGATGTGCTTGTGCGCACATGGGCTGAGATAGAGAATCATCTAGACATTTTGAGGGTTACGAAAGGAGCCCACGTAGAAGTGTACTGAATTTTTGTACAAAACTTTATGAGTTTCTGCACATGATGCCGCAAACCGCAAGTCGCTATGTCTAATAGTTTATTTTTAACAGCATTTTGAAATCAGGGAGGTTTCATGTGGACAGCCTGTACATTTAAACTAGTACTGGAAGATATGTGTGGTATTTTTCCTCAAGATTCCCGGTAGGTGATTCCAACGCAATCGCCCCTTCACTTCTGTGTTCAGAATTACAAACATCCCCAGGTCTCGAAACACTTGTACACGTTTTTTTTAACACGTTGTCATACTAGACATTTTTTTCCTCCTTTCACAATCCTCGAAATTCGACGGCCACAAAGGAAGTGAGATAGTGGTCGCATTACACTGGAAGTGTTTCCTGCAGTCTCTTCCAAGAAACAAATCGGTGAAAATATTTACTTTGCCGGCCACGAACACAAACACTGCCGCGAACTGCAAGCTATCTTGTTTTGCTACCGTGGACTCTCGGAAGTGATTGGCTCGGCTGAGTCAAGTAGCGTGATACACGTCCTTCAAACACCTGCAGTGTCAACACAGGTTACGTCGTACACACTGTTGTTTACATTCCTTAGTCACTACAGGCTAGGCGCTCAGCGGCCGCTGTATTGCATACCGTAAACAAGGGGAAACGGACAGTTCCACAACGTAGGTTAGCCTATAATACCTCCTTCTGCCTCATGACAGCCTGATACCCAGGGCATTAGGCCTACTAGGCCCGGGGCAAGGGCGCTACTTCCACAGGGGCGCACTTTTATCGAGAACATCTGAAGAACTTTCCATCATTATTTTTAAAAGTGCCAATATGGCTACGAGTGAAAAAAAAAAAATTCATTGGCTTTACTTTTGGCATTGATGACTTATGCTATCCTTATTAGAAGAAACCGGAAAAATTCGCGGGTTCACTGACCTCTAGGCTAGCCTGCAAGAATATTTGGTAACTGAAGCAGACAGCAGATGCTTATTAGCTGCTTGCTGTTAAAGTGATATATGTGTGTATTGGTTACATTTACATTATTGGCTCAGAGACTTCCATGACGTGTCAAATAAGTCAAAGGCCAATTGCGAAAGTGACACAAACATACCGTTGTTGGCATTCTAGCTTGTGCCCAAATGAAAGCTCGAATTGTTCAGGTGTCTACCTACTAGTTTTACTGCTCGATGGCCAATACAGCTAATTATTATTTAAATTACTATTATTACATACAGCGAGAGGACAGAGCAGAGTACATTAACAATACCGTGGTGCTGAAAACGGAGAAAGGTCGCCAGTTTTTAAGTGGACGTGGTACATAATTCAACGCTAAAAGCATTAATCTATAACTGTAGGAATCTTGAAGCCAATTTGCGAAAATCAAACAATAGCAATCCTAGACAATAGTTGTAACCAGCGTTTTAAATAAAACCGTTTCCAGTGTTACGAACTTCTGAGGCACAATCTCTGACGCCGGAACCTCGTGCAATTAACTGCGGCGCAAGAGATCACGCGTAACGAATTAGTAATTCTGGATACATATTTACTCATAAAGTTGGCAAATACCATTATCTAGGATTGTCATTGAGTATTTTATCCATATTGGCTTCTAAAAAAGCGTAGAAATCAATTGATGTTTTCAGCGTTTATTTATCTACCACGCACTCTTAAGGAAGGATGGAAAACAGAGGCTGCGGGGGCGCCTAGAAGCTTAAATCCGGCCCTGCTGATACCAGAATCTCCTGTGCCGTTTTGTAAAGCATTTTTCGGATGCTACTGAAGTGAACACATGCGAGGGAACGAATGGACTAATTTCATGATCATTGGGTACACGACGGCGTCTTCACTTGAGCGTACAGCTCTCGGCAACTTGTGCCCTCCCTGTCAACAACCCTCGAGCCGCCACTGCAATAAATACGAAGGCGCGGAAACTGTGAATTCAAGCCTGTCCACAGACAATAACAGACAATTTGAATGTCTATACTTATAAGATATTTTTAACGGAAATTTTAAATTGAAATGTTCGGGCGATAAATCACGAACCTTTCACAAATCGGCACATAATAACATACGAGTGGTGCGAAGTATATCGACGCTTAATTTATGAAGAGAGAAAGAGAGAGAGAGAAAATGTGCTAGGCGACAGAGTTGTCGGCGGAATTAACGTCTTTAAAATGAAAAGTTTTTTAGTAAATAAACTGCTTACAAATGTTTCGCATCAGAGCTCTAGCACAGCAAGTATGCCACATTACACCCCCCTCCTTCTAATGTGGGCATATTCAAATGATTACTGTATGATTCAACGTAGCACACAAACACGATAAATTTATCCAATATCGAATTTTTTTTTATAAATTCTAATAAAGCGGGAATCCTATAAAGTCAGGAAAATTTGGATTTCATGATGTAAAATAGTGCTTTTTAAGCTTTTTTTTAACTTACAAATCAGGCAGTGAATATTTTATATGAAAGGAAATTTCACAGGTGGTTAAAGCAAAATGTCTCTTAGTGAGAGACTATTCTCGGCGCTTAACATACCGAGCAGCGCCGGAATGAAAGGGCGGAGGAAACGGGAGATCCCCGAGAAAATCCGCCTACCAACGGCATCGTCCAGCACGATTCCCACTTGCGAAAATCCTGGGACCGACCCCGCAGGGAATCGAACCCGGATCGCCTTGGTGGGAGGCGAGAGGTCTGACCCCTCGAACCATCGCGGCCCCCAGATGTCTCTTAAATTACATTGCTTTGACTGGAGTGTGGAAAACAAGCTTCTATAACGTTAAGTAATTGGATAATGATTATAATAATAACAACAACAACAATAACAATAATATCGTACGGGGAGGGTACGCAAGGACCAAGCCATCGCACCCCGAAGTGCAGACTCACTACTGGGTGTCTGTAGCAATCTGCTGGCGCAGGAGGAGATAGAATGACACACACAAGTGCAGACTATCTATTGTGTGGGACTCAGCTCTGGGACCCTGGCTTGGGAAGGTCGTGTTGTTTATAAGCAGACCTAGATCTCAGGGCGAGGTCTGTTACTGGCAATGTGTTAGAAGACCTAGCTGGGAACATTTCTTGCCGACAACATCCCTCATTCCGACAAAACCTGCTTCCAAACAACCTCACGTTCCCTCACGGCCAGGGTCCCAGACCTGAGTCCCGTACAGTAGGGAGCCCTCTTAACATAATATTTTTCACGAATAAAATAGTAGTGTCATAGCTTAAAGTATGATTTAAAAAACCCCTTCTGAAATATTGCAACAATTTAGTGTTTTACACATGGCGTTATTCAGGACGCCTACGTAAGTGTAGTCCGTATTGCTTGTGTTGTGTATTGCCTACAGAAGGTAAACAATCATAAGGTAAGGACTTCTATTATGCGCATTGTCGTGTGTGCAGCATGTCAACGTCACGATGACAAGGCAGGATCGTCTCTGATGACGGGATTCTACGTGACGACATTCCTAATCCCCTCTCCCCACGTGCATCCGGCCACGGTCGACATGACGTCAGCCAGAGGAGCGAACTTCCTTTTCCTCCCCCCCACCTCGCACACGTCTGCAGCTGTGTTTACGTCGCCTTCCAGATAAGGAAGACTTGTGTTGTCGGAGGAAGAGCTAGTTATCAACTAGGGGAAAGGAAGGGAGGGATGTATATATACTCTAGTAGGTCGAAGAGAGCCGTCGTAGAAGATGTTGACTACTGGCTGGTGTGTGATGACTCTGCTGGGGGCGGTATGCCTGCTCGCCATTGCCACCACGGTTAAAGCGGACAACCACGTTAAAGCGGACAACGACGTTAAAGCGGACAACGACGTTATAGCGGACCACGACGTTATAGCGGGAGGCGGGTCACAGTGGCCGGCTCCTGACGACCGCATGGCCAAGTGGCGGGGGCGGCCCACCGCTCGCAAGATCCACCGCCGCCCGCTGCCTCCATGGCCGCTCCTGAGGGCCGGGGTGCGTGGCTCTGTGCCCGTCCCCTCAAAGCCGTGCCTGCCGCGACACAAGCGAGACCACAAGGGCGTCTGCCGCCGCATCTGGCCTTGGAGAAGGTACGTCTGCTCGCCCTTATAGTTACCTGCCGATCAGTAGAGCTGTGCGACATACAGAGTTTGATGTTAGTATCGACAATACTGAAACCCAGTACACAGTGGCTGGTATCCTACCAAATTAATTGTTGTACCATAAAGTGGGTTGAACAGGGACGCTGGGGCAAATAGGGGCAAAATTTGAAACAGATTCTTAGCATAGACCTTTATCTTAAATCAAATTACGTTTCAGTACAATTACTCTTTGTAATATTGTCCCTATTCACCCTAATTTATAGTAGTTCACATGGCAAACCTTCTTGTGCAAGAAACTGTACACCATTTTTATACGTTGAGTACAGATGTTTAAGTTTCCATTATGGGAATCAGGGGTGATTTGTGCGATAATTATTGTGTCTGTACCGTCTGTAGAAATTGCGCAGAGATTCACTTTGCTTCATTCTATTTACTTTCAGTCCTTTTACAAGTTGTCGTCATTTCATAATCAACAGCCATAGATCAAGTTTTGCATGTTACCAACATTTTCACACACACATACTGTATTCCTATGCAACAGTGTCGGTGCCAAAAATACATTATAAAATGTATAAATTGAAATATCATTTGTAGTACAAAATATTCTGCTTTAAGACTTATGGGGGCCGATGGTAAACTTGAGGATAGCTCTCCGTGCCACGTGTTCGAGTAGGCTAAGAGGCGTGGCTAAGGGCCGGGGGCGCGGTTCATCACAGTGACGTGTCTAGAGGAAGTCGCAGTGGTGGGGGTGCGAGCCATCTGCCTTGTCCTTCCCCTCTCTCATTGTGCGCCTATCTCCCGGAGAGGAAGGTATTAGCAATGAAACTGATACCTTCAAGTTCATATTGTTTACCACCAAAATGAATTGATATTAGATATCGCCCCTATCTAAGGAGTGTTGTTCCGAGTAAAATTTGAAAGGTTTTTTGTAAAATAAAACATCAGCCATAGTTGGCATATAACTTTAGTACAGCTGCCATCTCTTTTCGTATAAGTAATGCGCCTTTGTTAGAGCCGACTGCGGATCAGGTATCGATGATCACAGAGTGGGTGATAAGCAAACGAAAATAAATTTCTCTTTGTTTCCGCCGCCCAAACAGCTCAAAGGTGTTTGTTTTCATAGCCCAAACGGCCGCCAGCCGCTAACATTTAATTTTACAGCGCCAAGAACGGAATTTCGGCCAATCTGGCAACCCTTACTGAAGTTACTTGACAAATGTAGAGAAAAACTCTTTAAAATGTTATGAAATACATTGCTATAATTACCACATCTTTCCTGTAAATTTTTTAAATTAAATTGTGTTGTATTTATGCTCCAAAGCATTAAAACTAATACACAGTTTTATCGGTTTTGTGCAGAAGCCTGAGAAATTAGCCATCTTGATGGGTACCTAGCAGGGGCGTATGAAATATTTTGTTTTGGGGGGAAGGGCTGAACCTTGGAACATCCGAGGTTTTGAAATACTCGACCCTACTACTAAAGTAGTAATAACAGCTATGTATTTAAGTTTTGTTTTTTGTAGTTGAGTTTTTTTCTCCCTACAAAACATTCAAGATGAATATTTCCTTACCTTTCTTGATTGTATGCGATTAGAGCTTTTGCTTTCCTTTTTCTTCTATGAGCACTTAACCATAAGTGGCCTGACTTGCCTTTTCTCTTGTCCCTTTTCTTTCCATTTTTGGAAAGCATAAATGTATATGTGTATAGACTTTCGTAACGGTACGTTTTATCACATGCTCAATCACGTCAGATATAACGATAAAGACGTTTACGAAACCACATAAACCAGGTTAATATATAACTGGGGTTAATGATATGCTCACTCCAAAAAAGTTAAAACAATCAGGTGCCTATTAATTAAATTAGGAAGAGTACTAGAGTTTGTTTAACAAACCACTTATGAGAATGAAACATATACATTAGCAAAATTAGGTCTTATGAGAGAATTGTGAAGGCGATAGTGAAAAAAAAAGTTAAATACAGAATACTGTCTTATACTGAAATACTAGCACTCGGACACCATTCTAAATTCGCAAGGAAGGAACCAGGCCAGCAGGGATGTTTCAGTTGCTGTGTGAGCATACTCGTCAAACCACTTCCCCTCCAGCACTAGTCTCCCCTCCCTGCTGTCGCGCTCGTCCGGCCTCGCCGCGCTTCAGCCATCACCAACAGCAAGCAGCACGAAGCAGGCTCAGAACGAACAAAAATACCCAATTTTCACAAACGATTTCCTTGATGTTTAATGCTATGACTACCAACTTTTATGGTACCATTTTGTTCACAAGAATTAGCACTTTTGTCCTATATGCTTAAAATTTGAATTTTCCTGTTCAGAAAGGAAGAACTAAACAGCTCAATTTTGTATTTTGAAAACGATTGAGAATTGTTATGTGTTTTTGAAGTTTTGAGGTAGGGTCCATAGAACCCTTAAGTGACTTCAGTAGTTTCTTTCCTCCAGTTAGATACTATTTATTTTAAAAGATTTTGTCTTTTTAAGTTATGTTAAACAAAAGCAGTTGCGAGTACATAAAAATTATTTACTTACATTTAACTTATTAAAGAAAGATAACGAAAACTACAACTGTCCTATTCCGCACTATCTAGGACCTATACAAACCCTTGTGTGCTAGATGTTGGCGTATCACGCAGATGTCCACAACTTTAAAATTTACTTAGTATAACTCATTATTTTTAACGAAGTGTAATTTTTCAAGTTAATATTTTAAAGATTCCAATTTCCATAAGAAAAATAACTGTCTCTATTAAATTATAGTGATGCATAAAGGAGCGTTTCCGCTACACATTCACAAAAATACAATTGGCCCTTCAGCTGTGAAATATTAAAACTACTGCTGTGAAATGTAGAGGGATGGTTGGAAATCAATGAACTTACGCATGGGCAAATTTTAAAAGAAAGTCTCACTTTAGTATTCATGTATTTTAAAATCACTACTTACATCCATCATACTAATAGGCAGTACTACAGTGAAAGAAACCTTCTTTAAAAAAAAAATTCTCCCTTAATAATGTGTGTTAATAATTTTTACCACTTCTATAAATACAATAGTAATTTGACACTTTTACGAAATGTTTCTGGATGCTTCAAAACAGGGATTTGCTGTGTTTGGCAATTATTTTGCATTAAACGCAAACCTCCTAATAAATTGAAATCATGATAATCTGGCATGCAAACTGACTTAAAAAAAATTTTTGTTGGTAGTGTGATGAAAATGTCTAACCGGCAATATAAATAAATTAACTCTGAAGACACGAGTTAAGGCCACTGTCTACCTCAAAGCCACAGTGAGAGTAAGCATAAGGTTTTATATGTTAAATTATATTCCACATCTCTCAGATCCTGTTAAAGCAACACATATGCCACAGGGCCCACAGGTGACTTTTTTATTCATCTCTGTGCCACGCACACTGCTAAAGGATTTTATAGGTAGTTTTTTTTCTCAATGCCCTGAAAACTGTGAGCAAAAAAGCATTTTTACACACTGAAAACAGCTAATCACAATTCTGTTAATATAATTTTATTCATTACGCAATACTTACCTTTTCTCGATGCATAAAAACCGATCTTTGTCAGGAAGTGATACCGCAAAACGTTTCCGTATCCCACCGCATCTTACTTAATATGCAAAATCCTATCCTTGCTTCCACCAGAGCTCTGAGCTAGGCAGTGTCCTTGCAGACAAACCATAAATGCAAGGAAGAAAAAAACTGGAATATGCATCAGCAACAAATTAAACAAACACAACCATAAGACACGTACAAACAAAAGAAATCAATGAGCACAAATTTTCGGCCACCTGGCCTCCTTCGGGTAGGGAAGTGGAGTCTGCTTGATGAAAGCCAGGTGGCTAAAAATTTGTGCCAGTTGATTTGTTTTTCTGCTTGTGTTTAATTTGTTGCTGATGTATATTCAAGCTTGCCTCCCTCGTATATTTATGTTTCACCCTTCCCTTCTGGCTTCAAAGATTTTAATATTAGAAAATAAATTTTAAAATATTTTGGTATGAATTAGGGAATCCTTAACTTTCCAAATCAAATGTGTAAACATCTCGATATGACTTTGCATTCTTGATCTGAAAAACCTAAAATTTAAGATGTTAGCAATATTTTGAGGTGTGTAAGTAACTTTTGTAATTTTATAGTGAATTAACCACAGCATAACATACTTACACATTAACACCATGGATAATCACAAATTTACTATTCTACTACATATTTCCAACACTTGTCTTTCTTTGAACAGGATTTTACATGAAATATTTATCTGTTACAGTTGAAACTGCCAGATGATACGTACCACAACAAGCTCAAATCTCGCCACGTGAAGAGTTTAGATACAGCTGCGCACTGCAGGTGAAATCCTACACAGAGAAGAGATGCTGGAAAATGCATATGCAAGAGACCAACACCCGATATTGCAGTGTATTACTATTTGCTTTTGATCACAATAACAATAAAGTCCATGCAGTAATAAGCGAATGTGATAGTTTATCAGTCCACAATGGAACCATCTACAGGCAGCAAAATTACGTCTTGTGTTTCTGCTGAGATTGTTTGGGTGCATTAAGTGAGAAGTTTGTCAGAGCAGGGGTCTCTTAAAGTTTTTTCGAAACAAGAGCAGCACTTATGCCAGACAATTATCGTTGGAAGAATTATGTTAAATACCCTTCACGATAATCGTTGATTAATTAGGTACATACATATTTTCTCTCTTCTTAGGATTTGTCATACATCTGAGTACTGTAAACCGGGGTTATTTTGACCTTGTGGGGTAGCTTTGCCCCACCCAAAATTGTGGTCTTTGCGTCGTTGTGCAAAGAAAACTATAAATGTTAGCTAAATGTTCAAAAGAAATCATTTCAAACTCTAGGTTCCAATTATCTACTTATTTACCACAAGATCCCAAAACTAACTTTTTCAGTGGTCAAAGTAACCCCGAAAATGGACAAAGTAACCCCGGTTTACGGTAACGTAACGCGAAGAGTTTACGTAACTGTTGTAAAAAATAATAAGAGGGTTGCATCAAAACAAGTTTTATGTTTTATCATAAATATAGATTTACAGTATTTATAAATTGTGCTAGTTTAAATTACAAAGTTTGCCAAGAATTAAAATGTTTTTATTTGCACTTTACAAAAAATTTTTACTTTTTTTCACACGTAGACTATTGGGTGATATGTAATAAAAAAATGCATCTGGCTTGTATGAAGTACCTTGGAGACCCCTGTCCCTACAGCGTGACAACATTACTCACCAATTAGCATTCCTCGGCTAGACCTGCAGAAATGTGGACTATGGTGGTATGTCTTTAACTACCTCATAAGAAATACTTTACACTCTGATCTCATCACGATAGATTTCTCGGAACTGTCTCTCATTTCTTAAAAGTATTATTTGTATATGACACGTTTAATGTTTTTGTTCGACATATGTACATATATCCTGTTTTATAACATGTATTTAAAGTGTAAATAAATGCTCTGCAGAAACATGTTTGTATTTTGAAGTTCAAAAATGTTGTTCAAACTCTTGTGGCAATTATTAAGTACTGCATGTTGACTATTCTGACAATGAATCAAAACCATGTCAGTATTTAAAACTCACATAAGAACGTAAATTGTATCAACATTGCTTGGAAACACTAACAAATCATCTCAAGTATTTTACACTTCCCTCTCATATATATTTGACTTTCTTCAGGGCCTACCTACCAGATAGTTGAGTCACGTTGCTTGGAACGTTCCTGAGCTAAGGGATCTTAAAGACGACTAAACACAATTCTTGATTTGTCTGAGAAACCTATTATCAAGTACTACACTCATTCTCTGCAACACATATTCATTACTGTGTGACCGGATAACACGTTAAAGCCATGTGCTCAAAGTGCATAGTTGTAGAATACTTTGATTGGAAGAAGAAAGGATAAACCTTTAAAATAGATTGATAAACAATTTCTAATAACACTGACTCCTCATTTAATGTCGGTGGATTTAAGCTCGTTAGGGAAACCCTGTATCAATTTAATTGATTGAACCACTCAAAATAATGTAAAAGAGGAATAGGGTCATACTTAAAAACTTAACCATTTTTGTGTACATAGGCTGTTGCGAGCGAACATTGCAAGAGAGAGAGTGAACGAGAGAGAGAGAGAGAGTGAACGAGAGAGAGAGACAGACAGAAAAATTAGGAGGGGCGGGGGAACCAATATTTGCGGTTGTCAACAGAGACGTACCAACTATTCTGTGAGTGAAAAAAAGATGGTGGAGGGAGGAGGTGGTGGCTGATAACTGCATACAAAAACTTACTCCTCCTACTCTCTTATAATCTTATTTGACTTGGGTGTGATATGGGAAGGGAGGGGGGGGGAAACGAGATCAAGGCCTTGGTTGACAACAAATGTATACACAATAACTGTTTGGTTTATGATAATAACCCACTACAAAAATTGTTCAAAGATCATAGGGCTCAGACTTGCAATATTCTGTCCATTAATTATTCATTAAAATTTCTTCCCTTATCTCACACTTAAGAATAAACCTATGATAAGCCAGCTTTGCAATAAACTGCTTCACATAAATCTGAGAATTCACATAATGGTGCTCAATTATTCTGATGAAAAAATGCGAAGACTAGAATGTGCCACAATTGTAGGCACACCAATTTTGTTTACAGTAGAACTCTGTAATTAGGTATATTTTTGAAGGGATTTAAAAAAATTTTCTGTTTCATAAACGTAAAACCTTATAACATGGTACTTTACTACTAATAAAACCGTTTTAGAGACTGGCTGATAGTAACCTTATAACAAGGAAAACATTGTAAGGTGGAACATTATAATCAAGGTTTTACTGTAATACCCATCAGTGATTTCACCAGTGCTTACCCAAGATAAACAAACAAGGTGCAGCATATCCTTTCTTCTTCTACTTCAGAAATGTGTTCACTAATCCTTTAGAAATAACTGAACATTCAAAAAAGTGATTCTTGCTGTTTATTCAGAAATCAGCATACCACAATAACATACATTCACAATGATGAAATCAAACCAGTGTTGTTAATTTGATCACCAGCATACAACATTAACAGATTTAACACATACTGTAATATCATTGATGCATATTTACATTTAGAAAACCAGAGAAAAAATATCTCTAGTCTATGACAAAATTACACAAATTACAGACGAGCAACGTGACTCTGAAGCCAAAGAGCAAATCACGCCTTACACAACACACACCACAAAAAAAGTTTTATGAAAGTATGAAATACACTATGAATAATATGAAATACGTACTTGTAGTAACACATGGTGTTACGACACTGGCACCCATTAATGTAAAAATATGGTGTTACATATCATAACTGTCCAACAGTTGAACAAACATGCTCACTCACAAACAAAAGTGGCTCTTGTAAAGTCTTGCCATAATTTAAAAACATCCGTAATATATTCTTCTAGTGTATGAAGTGGCGAAAACTTTAATTGTGATTATCAGTTTGGGCCATGCAGAATATCTAACCTGCTAGATACATTTACATATATCACAGAATGGTGGAACAACAGCAAATGTTACGGACATCAACATGAACAAAATATAAAAGGTTTTGAATAAAAAGAAAGCTGTATCCTTATTATTGTTTTTAACAAAACACTGTTTAACTTCTACAGATGACACGGCCTGCATAGCGTCGTCGGTTTGGCGCTGGTCTATGGTGAAAGAGATACCTGTGTTCGAATCCTGACTCGTGCATAGATGTTCTGTTGCCCCTTCACCTCACTTTACCCTTATTGGCCCTTAAAACCTTACAGTTAAAGGTCTGTCAAATCCTCTCATCGCACTTTCTATACTTTACAGGATATGTAAAAAAACGATGATAACTTGGAGGGAAAAAAAAAACACTAACAACCACAATACTAACATAATATAAATATGAGATAGATTATTTAAGCTGAAAAAACATAAAATGTGTTACTGTAACACATCTATGAACTAAAATAATATGTACTAAGCAAATTTTAAGAAAATTTTAATTTGAAATATTAAACATTTTTGTAAAATAACTTTGTGAGACCTTAGAGTGAACAAAATAAACATACAGTACCTTATTTTTATGCCAAAAGAGTAAAATATTTTTTCTGTACTGGAATTGAGATAACAGATAATGTTTAAGAGGTGTAATAATTATGGACACTTAAGTATTCTAATGATTTTTTATAACTTCAAATGCCTTAAAGAACTTTCTGTGAATATGGCACACATTTAGTAAGGAAAAAAAAAAATAAAACATAGATAAAGTAATGCAAAATGGAAAAAAAATGAGAAAGAAAAGAAGAGAAACCTTTGATATTATATGCTATATGAACACTATAATACTGCAAATACACTTTCTCACTATCTTATAGGCACTTAATAGTTACGTACGTCACAATACTTACAAAATCATCTTCGTTTACACCACTAGGTCATTGAATACTAATTGATGGTTTTAGGAAAGCACCAAATTGATGATAGGACTTAATACCATACTAAATAAGTCTTCATTATTTCGAGAGCATTTAGATTTCACTAAAACAACTACAAAAGTAAAAAATAAATTTAACAAACTTGCAAATATAAACCTTTAACGAATCAATAAAACAAATGGATGGTTGTATGTTTACATAGCAGACCAAACATACTTTCTATCGCAGGTGTTTCAGAACAGCTCCCTTTTTGTAAGCATGCATTGTCACGTGGCAATTCACAGAGAATCAAAGGAATTAACAGACACACAAATAGAAAATCAAATTTTAGAAATTATGCATATCCTTTTTCTGCATAAGCTGTTGGTAAAAAAGAGTTTATAAAGACAATATATTACTGACTCCTAACGCAGCCGTTTCATACAATAAGTAAAATTCTGCGTGCTTATTTGAGTTCTTTAAATTTACATTTCAAACACATTTTCCTTGATGTCGTCCCCAAAAATGTTTCACTGTAGCAGATAATTATGTACTAATTTTTTTTATGTTGGAAATAATAATTAAATTATTTATTGTAAAGTGATATTTTACAGGAATGTAAGTGTAACACATGAGGACTTACTAACTCAAACATCAGCAAATCTGCTGGAAGTATCAGATAATATTCTAACCACAATTTTATTGATTCAAATACAGTTTTTTCATCGGCTTATTACCAAAAAAAAAGTCTTACTGCATTTTGGTTCAAATATTACTGTCAGATTTCAGTAAATGGTCGAAATTAAGTCAGGTTTGCAATGCCAGAGGAAAAAAAAAGGTTTTTTTTGTAAGGATTTGTCACAGTATGGAGCAAATATTAAAACAATTTTTACCAATACTTTATACACGCAGTGGTAAAACTGTTAGAATACACTACCGATGAAAAAGTTAAGAACTGTTGAAACCATTTATCAAGTCCACAGGTTAAAAGAAG
Organism: Medauroidea extradentata; assembly: GCA_003012365.1. NCBI lineage: Eukaryota > Metazoa > Arthropoda > Insecta > Phasmatodea > Phasmatidae > Medauroidea > Medauroidea extradentata. The sequence goes on along the minus strand of PNEQ01001956.1, from coordinate 32,925 downwards.
TCATGCTGATACGTAATAATGTTTGCATTTTGAAGATAAAGAGCATAAAAATATAAACAGAATATTTTGAGTTTTTGCAAACACCTGTTAATACCAATCTCATTATTATTTCTGCAAAAATGTAAGTCCTTTCATGTTTGTATTCGAGAGTTTCCACTATATTAAATAGGAAACAAATTAACAAATTTTTCAGCAAAAGGAAAAAAATGGTGATTTAAGTTTATTATTGTTTTTTGTTTATTCATTCACCCATCCACAGTAATTATCTCGGTAATTTGTTACAAAACACTGGCACACAGAAATTGTAACAGTACATTTTCATTAACACATGCTTAAATGAAAAAAATAATGAATATTAAAACTAGCACATCACAACACACTACTGTATTCTGTTTGTACATAGCCTTCTAACACACAAATATTTTTTGTAACACCATATTTTTTCATTTTTACAACTAATTACTTGGCATAAAACCACTACTGCAGTCTTCAGACCCCACATCCTTTGCATCTAAAAGAAAAAGTAGAAAAAAAAAAACATATTTCTGTAGGCAATAGGAACACAAGTACTCAAAATAAGTATACGTACCTCCCCCCGCCCAAAAAAAAAAAAAAAAGATGAAAAATAAGACTTGGGCTGAAATTGTACGATGTCTGTTGCAGTTAGGAATGTACGAGTTAACAACACCCAAAAGTGAACATAAAATAAATACGGCTGTGAACACGACGATGAACCAGTTTCAAAGTATTCTAAAAAAGTATGACAGTGACATAAGGAAATATGAAAAGGTAACATTATTCAAGTACAGGTAATGTACATACCTAGACATGCATCAAGATACCAGGTCATGCTTTTCGGGTCACAATCCTCCTTTTTCACTTTAAAAATTATTATTTTGTTATCCTAACAGCAAATAGCACTGAACCGCTTTAGAGTTTTGTTGCGAATAGTTTCTTACAAAGTATCTAATTTTTTCAAGGCAAATATTTTTCAGTGTATGGTTTCTACTGGTAATAAAATATGTAAACTGAAATTAATTTAAAGAAATTAGCTTGTTTAAAAACAATTATTAGACATAGTATTAACTACTGCACATATCTTCAAGTAAACTGCGTGACGATTTACAATCTCTTTTCTCTTGCATGTTAGAAAGTAAATCTTTAAAAAGGAGTAGAAATGGGGGATAATGGCTTTAACACAAACAGCAAAAAAATTTAAAAGTGTGATAGGATTTTTAAATATACATAAATGGCACAGAGAAGTTAATTATTAGAGTCATTTAAAAACAAGATAATATTTTAAAAAATATATTTCAGTTCATTTTATTAGTAGTAGAAACCATCACTGCAAATTTTTGCCTAGAAAAAATTAGATAACTTGTAAAACTTTGACATCCAGTGCCAACCTTGTTATTTTATGACATAATATGTTAAACAAAGGAGCTTCATACCAACCTATATTTCTTGAAATATTCTGACCCATTATTACTATGATTAAAAAACAAAAGCAAAAACACCAGTTTGCACCATTTTCAGCAGCATAACAATAAGCTTAACAGATTAACGGAGAACCTGAAAAAAATTAACACACAATTAAACACCTTTGAAGTACAGTATGTAGAAGTATGAATTATGTGTATGATCCACGTACATCGAGCAGTTCTCTAATAAACTTGTGTCGGCCGAAGCTCGGCATATTTCTCGGTGGCCTGGCTAGGCAAACTGTAAATTTTTTTTTCTTTCCAACTGCCATACTTCTTAACAAATTCCATGTTGAACATGTTTTGCTTGAATGAATTCCCTTTGAAACAAGCCAACTGAAAATAATTTAATTTTACCACTGGTACTATATTTCAAATCCAAACTTGATTTTAAAGGCCCTTAAATTTCCTAGGGTCGGACTCATTAGTGGTGCAAACTGAATGCAACAATTTAATGTACGAAAAAAAAAAAGATACATATTACAATAGTTTTTTACTGTAAGACTGACACCATTACAGCTATTAACTTTTACAGACGGTAAAGCAAGTAGTGAAAATGTAATTTCAGTTTCATTCCAGATAACGAGGAACTTTATACACCTTCACACTAGGAAAGAGAACAACCATTTTTCTGGATCCAAGTTGGGAAAATAGCATAAAAATGTACCACTTTTACTGAAAGTCGTTTACTTCCAAAAGCAAGTCGGACAAGCTAATGTATAAAAAAAATTCCACAGAAGAACAAAATGTTCTCCTCCAGAAAAAACTTACAATTTTGTAAGCCTCTACAACGAAACTGGCCCTTCAAAACTAGGCAAACATGCTAGTTGTAAAACATACCACACAATAACGACAATGTGTATACAAATTTTCAGACCACTCGAAGAACGGTTTCCATGTGTAGTAAAATTTCAAGTCTTATATGAATATAGTTCTCATAAATAAAAAATAGAACTTAAAGGAAACCACAAGATTATTATAGCTTAATAAGATGTAATACCACAATCACATCCATATACGAGTATTTATTTTTACACTGCGCAAGTTTTATGATACACAGACTTCTCAAGACAAATACACAAGAGACGATATACACATTTTATTACAACTATAGTACGATAAGCCTGTTTAATTTTCTGGAACTTACATCACATAAAAAAAAATTACACTGATTAATGGCCACCATATTAGCAAAACTAACACTCTACAAAAGTACATACTTAAATTCTGAATTTGTAGGAAATTATATGAATATATATTTTGTTCCTGCATTCCTGCCTCTATACTACAGATGTACTGTTTATCTTCATACAGTATATATTTTTAACACAAAATTTTTTCATTCCAAGCGATACCTGAATAGAAAAATGACAGATTTACAAACACGAGAAAACTTCAAACAGAGAGAAAAATAATGAAACAATTAACATTTTTAATATATTACAACAAAATAACCTTACACATAGGCAATTCAAAACAAAAAATTTTGGCCTTTGTTAAGTATACCACGCTATGTGCATTTCCAAAATACATTCATATTTGCTCTCAGATAAAGCTCAACGCACATCTCTTTGCAAGAAGCAATAATGCCCGACCAGTGGAGACACAGCAACTGGTTCAACTACGCACAGACTACTTTGCAAACTAGTCGATACAATCTGTGTGCCCTTTTTTATAGCTGATCTTGCAACAACACACCGGTTTCGCACTTGTGTTATCTGTTTATGTTGTGAACACTAAGCGAAAATGAGTTCACTAGTGTTAACCATTTTGGGTGAACCGAGTCAGGAACATGTTAATAGAATTGGCAACTATGTAGATGTTTACATTCCTCACTTCTGTTTGACGGTTATTGTAATTTTTTGTAAATCACATGCTCTGTTTTAGAAGGTAAAACAAGATGGATGAATACTCAGTAGAGTAAAATTACTTCAGCATGACAGCAGAAAAATTTTGTTGTAATGGTTTATACATTTAAATTTTAAACATGTTTGTTTCAGCAGTACGTATTTAGTATGATTAAAACATAAAATGAGCTATCCAAAGTTGTTGCAGTATACAAAACTGTGTACAAGTGTATGCATTAAAATATGTCGCCATGACAGGACATTTCATTTACATTCCAACGAGCAATTGCATAGTTTTGAACTTTCTTTCAACTAATTTCCACCTTGTTTACAGAAAACATTTTCACATGGTGAACAGCTTGTTACCAATTCAATTGTAAAAATACACTTTACGTTCATACCAATCTGGTTCTTTACTTTAATGATATTCCTTCTACCCGCAGTACATGCACGATCTGACCATAACACTGTCATGGTTCGTAACACAGTCTGTCTCGTAGAAGAACTCTTAGTTTATTCAGTAGTGTTCCCAGTCGTGTATACAGATGTTTTCCGCTGCAATACACAACTTCTGCACAAGTACACTAAGTTGAAGGTTATGTACAGTATGTAAATAACCCATATTTGCCTTGAACACCTTAATAAATGTCAAAAACTAGAATTATTCCGGTAATACAGACTACACTTCCAAAGCCAAGAAGTGTCGTAATAAATTGCCAGTTAAAATTAATTAATCTGGGAGAAATAACAATGTATTCAATGCAACACATACGTACATGTGCCAAACTGTGCCTGCAATTAAATTATTTCAAACATCCAGTAATACAGACCACCATGAAGATAAATACAAAGAGTGTAACGCCAACATTAAATGCAGTTTGCCACAATGTCAAACAAAGAAGAGACTATGAAAATTGTCTGTTGTATTTAAGCTCAGGCAAGATTATGGTCAATGTAAGCTATAATGCTTAGTTGGCTTCACCTGATCTATGAGATTATGTGATTTTTTTTTACATATTTGAAAACCTGAGGACAGAAATTTAAAAATTGCTAGATTTTCTATTGGCCTTGCAGTGCAACAAAAGACACAATGGAAATTCCGTATTAACTTACAGTTAACCACAAATACTTAAGCTAATGGTTTATATAACAATTACTGTAGCACATGGTACAAAAAAACTTCCCCCTTTTAGAATGAATGTAAGAGAGAGAAAAAAAATTGAAGCTGGCGCCCAAGACTTATGAGGAAATGATAATACATACAGTAAATTTAAAATTCAAGGAATTTGAATATCAGTTAAGAAAAATAAAAAAAAGAACAATTCTAGGTGACAGTTAATTGCTACTTTCTGGTGAAAATGGTTTGTCCAAAATAAACATTCCTTTATTATAACATCTTGCGTTTAAACCAAAGGTACAAAATCATAACATCATTAATAGTTCATGCATCATACTAGAAACGAAAGAACATTACAATTATGTTGTACTAATTTTTCTTTGTTCATCAATATCAACTATATAATTCATGAGAATTCCAGTCAAAATTTTCGGCATTAATTTATTCATCATTACTCCATAATAAGTGATGAACATTGTATAGGTCTATACGTAAATTGCCAATTTTTAAACGATTTACACAGTGGAGGAAAGTTACTAATCAACTAAGTATTTGGGTCATATGTCATTGCAGTAAAATGGTTATGTTGCAGAAAACGAGAGAATACATGCAGACAAACAGACAAGTAAAAAAACAAAGACATTTTTGTCAACTAGCAAACCAAGGAAAACAAGGAATACAGTCAGTGCGTAACAAACATTAAAACAAGGAATGAAATCAACGACCATGTACACACTAATTTAATTCCTTGTTTTGTTGTTTGTTTGCCAGATGACAACAAAATCCTTTTGGCTCTTTACATGTATGATTGTATGCATATTCTGTAACACACCAATTGCTGCAATGAATGGGGTTATGTCCAAAATATTATTTTGAGTAGTACAGTTTTAACTGTTTGCACTATTTCAGAGAGTTCTTTGACGTGTCGACTGCAGTTGCCCCTGCCATTGAGTGACGACACAGAGAACCTCCAACTGTCGGACATAAAACTGTCTCAATTCCCAGCAGGTGAAGACCAACAGCACAATTGATTTATGTATGCCGCATTGGAGACGATAGATGTGCATGGGCCCAACTAACATCACTATAGTAGATCAGGACATAATACTGGATGGATAAAAAAATACTGCTGCCAAAATTTGTAGACTTAATCATATCCTCCTATAACTTCAATGGTTGCAACAAGTGTAAATTAATTCTACGTTAATTCTTTTTGAAAAATTATTTTCTTTAGTGCAACACAGGCTGTTATCAAAATAACAAGCACAGGGGATCTTTCAGAATTCAAATATGCCAAACCACTAACTAATGTTTCTGAAGTGTTATGCAAACAGCAAAGCTTGCAAAGTGACAAAAGTTATAAACGAGGTGTGAAGTAATTAAACCCTGAACAATCTTGCCCTAAAATCTTTAGATTTTTGTGTATGAAATATCGCTATCCACCACACACACATTAAACACTAAGTTTTCTAAATCACTAATATTTCACAACAAAAATAATCGCCAGCACTTCCTACAGATTATGAAACACACAAACTTCAATATTGTCAATACACTTTTACAAGACCATAGTGCAATAAACCAAGCTCAAAAAATAGAAACAATTATGGCAGTGTATAAAAATAACATACAAAATACAGTGATGGGCACTATGAATGTAATTAGTGTAATTTACATCCACTGACGTAGAAAAAAAATTGAGCAAATAACAAAAAAAGTTCACGCAACAGAAAAATGCTAGCAAGTTCCAACGAACTTGGCAGTTTCTCACACTGAAGTTTGAAAATAAACTTTCTGTGACGGTGAAGAAACAACGTGTTGGCATTCAGTCATCATGATACATGATGTAATGCAACTGTAATGGAGAAAGTCTTTGGATTACATTCCACTGTCCTAGGAGTAGACGCAGGCAGTTCCAGAACCTGCAATAGATAGACACTGTTACCAACTTACCCGATTCCAATCCGTGCTACACTACCATCGAGTCACACAGGTAAACTCATGCACCAACAAATTACAGTAGTAACATCAACTAACATTGACATGCACTTTGAAGTTGGCAGTGGGCAAAAACACATGTAATAATTTCTAATTAATGCTCTGACACAACTATTTTGTCATACTACATTAGGCAATATAAATATGTTTGATTTGGTTTTTTTGTAATCTGAATTTCATGTTTTTTAAGGTTTCAAGTGAAACCTCACAGAGATAAGTTGTTAGTGCTACAAAATGTTTGTTGAAAACAAATGTACACTAGAAAAAAAAAACACTCGTAAAGTAAACATTAGCTATTTGTTTACTGATTAGATTGTTTTTATTAAAAACATAACTTCAAGAACTTTAACAGATACACACAAATAGTAAAACTGTAACTACAAGAAAAGTTTATAACAGCACGTAAACCAGATAATAAATTAGTATGCAGGAGCAGTATGTTTAGCACATTAAACTTATTTCATTACATATTTTTTAATATACCCTGTAGTGATTTGGTGGAAGAAAAAAAAATGTAATCCTGTATTACATAATAAAGTTTGTAGATATTTAATTTTTTAAATAAAATGTACCACTTGGAATACAGCCTGTGTTTCATAAAAAAATAAGCTTGATGACTTTTTAAGTAAATTTATTTATGAAAGTATCCTTTTAAGACACTGCCACGAATCTAAACCACTACTGCAGATGCACATGCACAAATTACGCAACCACTTTGTGAACTAATAGTACTTACTAATGCTTTAACGTAGTCAGTGGCACCTTACAAAAGTGGAGTACTTAAAAATAGGGGTCAGTTTTAATTTCTTTCAACTTAAAAAAAAAAAAATCCCTTTTCGTTTGATAGGTTAAATTTCCGTCTGGCTTGTAGTATATTGGACTTTCACGAGTGCAATAACCTGTTAACTCTTGCACACACGTGTTTGAGTTTGTGTGTGTGTGCACGCAGGTGATTTTTTAAAAATAACTATTAATGTTAAGATGAAGTCTCATTAGAAAGTATACAGCAAAATTGTAATTTTTTTTAAAATATAAAATAGCAACTGCAATTATTGAATTTCTTTGCCAAATTACTCCTAGCATAATTTGTTTACTTTATGGTAAAAATAAATTACACATATAAAATAAGGTAAAAATTACATATGTCATCAAATTACTGTTAATTTTAGTTAATATTAAATAAAATTTTCCATCATGTGGTAAAGCACTAGAGATGTAAACTTTGATGTAAAAAACTGAAGACACTATTTTATCATTATTATCATTTTCATCATTATTTTTTTAAATCACAGATTTGTAAAATACAACATAGTTTTTTTAAAAATTAATTTGTGCCAATTTACATGTCAAGAAGATAAAAGGTAAGAGGTTAGCAAGAAGGATGTTAAAGTATCATAGAACAAAGCCACGAGGTAGACAAAAGAAGAGATGGAAGGGAGAAAAGAAAAGTGTTTGGGAAGAAGTGAGATTAGAAGAGTGGTAAAAAGACAGAGGGAGATGGAGACAAATTACCAAACTGACCAAACCACAAATTGGTTAAACAAACGAAACAAAGATAAAGACCATCACTCCAGAGTAGACGAAGCTTAAGAAATAAAAGAAAGCAGCCACCTGACAGTTACCACAACAAGTGCCCGACTGTTAGTGTTCTACCGTCACAGAGGTGTTATGTACAGAAGTGACATGCTCACAGTTGGCTGCACTGCTTCATCAGTCTTCTTTCCCTGAGACAGGTGAGGGCAGCGGGCTAGAAGGCCCTGAGAGGCTATGCTGCCTGGGAGGCTTGTGGCCCAACACGGCAGACACAAAGCTACGCAGTCTGTCAAACAAAGCAACGTCACTTCCACACTTCCCGTCCACCAACAACCACTGTCACGTTAGCCGAGCACTCTTCATACCAACACTCCAAACATTCCCTCACACTGCTGCAAGGTACTTACTTTACGACAATAAGTACAGGCAGTGACTTACAGTGAAAAGAATTTTGCCTCAACTAATATCAATTCCTTACACTCACAACTGCAACTCTCCTCATGGTTATTGGCAGCGTGTTTTTAAGCAGGGGCGTCTCACGTTTGAATCAGCCAACGGGAATATGGTTACTGATCCACCACATATCTGTGATTTTCTGGTAGAGTCCTGGTTAAAGAAGTGCAATCATTAACCATGAAGCTGAGCTACAGATGTGTATGTAAGGCACTGAAACAATAGGGTTCAAAAATCTTTTCACCAAAAATCAGTTATTCCAATAATCAGTCCAAGAAGTAAACTGCATTGAAGTATTAGATCTATTTAGAAAAAATAATTAACTCCAGATTATTTGTGCTAATTGAGCTGTACAACGGATAGTCAAAAATCTCAGATCACCGACAATTGATAATTTACACTCTATTAGATCATTTAGATCCCTTTTATTTATTTAGATATCAATACATATTTTGTGTCAACAGTTTTTTGTGCAGTAGTTGTACTGAATTTGCAGCACTAACATAATTTTCTGTGTATGTTAAACACACTTAAAAATTAAAATAAAAAATTTCAAAGAATAACTAATGATTATGATTTTCACAGATGATTGGTATTTTCACACACAATCTTCTTTTTAACAAAATAAATACAGTCATTGTGGACGCAGGAATAGCGGAAACACCCCCTCTGCAGATAGTCTAAAGTTGACCATGTACCTTTATAAATTAATTCATTGCAAACAGACAACTATAAAAGGGGGGGGGGGGGCGAGAGAAGGTATGGAGCCACACTTGGTCCGTGAGCTGCAGTTTGCAGTCTCCAGATGTAAACCAACTTGCTACACTGAAGAACGCTGGCAGAGGCTCTACCATTACATCATAATACAGTGAATTCTTTCAACAGTGACACAAAAAACCATTATCACAGTAAATTTTTATTTTAAAGAGGTTGGATTATCAAAATCAAAATCAGAATTTTATGAGAGTCAACTCAAGTTCAATTTTAAATGGGTACCAACTTCACGAGTATGTGTGTAACTTTCGCAAAGTTAAAACTGAGAATTATCATTGATTCTATATTATCCGCTGAATGGCCCCACTTTATTAGCACAGATAATCAGGCACTATCTCCATAAAAGTGTACGATTTTTTACAACACACTGGAATATGAATAAACACGTAAACATAAGCTCAGAAAATTAATTACATTTTTTTGACAATTTCATAGCATCAGTTAATTAACGAACCTCCAAGTTACTGAAGATTACTGTTAAACTGTGAAGGAAGATACAAAAGTGGGCAGAGATACAATAATGCGCTAGATTTTCAAAGAGTGCTCAACTAACTGTAATTGTTTTTAACTACCCTCTCTTTTTTATGTACATGCAGGCAATGTAGACATCTATCACGACCGAGGTCTGCATAGGCCGGAGTAGTATCAGGTCTTTCTCTTGTACAGACAGAGTTAACTATAAAGTCAGAAAACATCAGAGCTATTTGGTTGGAGTGAACGTTTGTTAATAACTAGTCAAAAGTATTAACTATATGTAAGCAAGAGAAAAATAATTTGAGATTAATATAATTTTAGCAGTAAAATTTTCACTTTCAATTTGTTTATCAAAAATACCTGTGATGGATATACACACAATAAGCACGTGAAAGTTTACATGTCTCGAGACCAACAGAACGTATCAGCTGGAATAAGGTCGGAAACTCAAGATTAGACAAAGAATGACACACATTCAAACTTACTTTTTGTCAGAAAAACCAAATTGTGTATGTTGTGCAAATTCAGACCCTAAAAGAAAACGAGCCATCTATATTTAAAAATTTTTTCCCCAATTTTTAATTGACAGGTACATATTACAAAAAAATATTAAATATGTTTATTTATTCTTAACCATGCAACATTATTCAAAGATGTCCACATCCAATGCAAACGTCAATACAAATTATTTTTAATGGGAGTGTGAAACTTTCTTCTGAAAGAAACAAATAACTTAAACAATGGTAATGAGTCTGATAACAGAACGCCTAAAACATGAAACCATCAAAGATGAATTTAGAAAGAAACAATTTCCTGTAGTTGAAAACTGAAAAACAACACCATAAAGGAAACAGACTGATTAAACAACGGGGAAAAAAATATTCTTGAACAGATCTCCATAATACAATCATTGTTTGTTTGATCAAATCCTTGGAAGCTACTGGCACGCTGTAGGAAATCTTCCCTACACACGACACACACAAAGATAATCCACAGACATGGCTACGCAATGAGAGAAAAATGGGCTGTCATCAAAATGGTTCAGTCTAACAGAGTAAATGTAAGGTAAAATTTCAAACTGGATTCAGCCTGAAAGAGACCGAAGCATCTGGATTGATATTATAAACACATCCGGACTGGACTGTAATAGGAGTGGGCGGAGATAATCTAGTCTAGTCACCGAGGTGCGTTAGAGTGTAGAATATAGATTAACATTTTCACTCTAAAGTCCAATTAGTCTGAAATTAATGACAAATAAATTGTTGCCACACTGAATTGTTAGTTTTGTTTTGTAGGAGGTTAGAGTTATCCTGTGACTGCAAAATAAAAATATTTCACATCTTAAACGTCGAAGAAAGTGAGAAAAAAATCGAACCAACTTAAAGTAGTTCACAGTTTTGCTTAGTTATCTCTTTACAAAACGTTAAGGGGAATGATGCATTGCTGTCTGCAATTATAAGTATTTATCCCCACTTTAGAGAGCTACAGATATTTTTGACATTTTGTGTTCTAAATGTTAATGTACTACACCATTTTACAGTTACCTTCATTTTATCGTACATTTGTTTGGAAAATAAGTAAGATTGTGTTATTTCCTATCTTCCAACAACTCTCAAATAATATGGAAGTAATTTGCTTTCTAAAAATGTGAAAAGGTAAAACATTCAGTGCATGGAATGTTACCAAAGTTGAAACAACTTCAGGAATGCTTGTAGGGGAGAAAATACTGTAAATAAAACATGGCCATGCATCATTCACCTTAAGGTTATGTTGTCACCATGTAAATTTTAGACAGAAAACTTTAAAATAAATTCATTTCAGTCTCAATTTTCTTTTCTTTTACAGTAGAAGTTCAATCCAGCACGGGAATGTACTGTCTGTTTTACCTTCACCCTTTTCCATTGTCACTCTATTTGTAACTGCATAGTCAATCTAAATCATACTGTATGCGTGTCAGACAGCAAGCAAGTGTGCCATAAATAGTACAGGTCCCGTAGCCTAGGAAAGGTTTTGAGAGCGTGGTGTAGTGGACGTGAAATGGTATCTACTGTGCAGTTACCCGCCCCACATTTCCCCTCCCGGGGGAAATGACAAGAGCCCTGAGTGTGACATTAGCAGCTATAACCAATCAGCAGATGCGCACACCCTTACTGGTTAGAGGCAGAAGGAGGAGGAAACTTCTCCTCCGCATGTCGCTAGAACCGTTCCTAGCACGCGTGACCTGTACAACAATCTGTTCGCAAGAGCATCTATGTGTGTACTCAGACAATAATGTTTAACAAATAAAAATTATTCGTGAAATTTATTACTACATACAACTAAAATGTATTTCAGTACCTTTTTATTCATCCTGAACACCACAATTTTAGTAAAGCTACCCAAAGTGTGATGTTAAGACACATTATCTATACCTGCCAGCGCAGTTAAAAGTACATACAAATTTATGCATTTTTCTTTAAAAATAACTTAATGGCACAGCATTCAGTTATTCTCATTCTAAAATATTACACCTATATTAGAATGAAACATCTGCCTGAATAACAAGACGTTTTAAATTGTCAGTTGCTTAAAATGCACAAAGAATTAAAAAATAATGACAAAATGAACAAAAACAGAAAAGAAATTTACTAATGCGTTAATAAGCAAAAAATAGCTCTATGGCCTGCTTCTATTTTGAAGTGGAATGCAAGAAATAAAATTGGTGATGAGATTTTGAGCCCAGAGTTTCCCAGTCTGTGGCAAGGCTACTGCTACATAAATAAATATTAATTATAATACAATAGTAATTCAAGGACACGTATCAATCTCCTAGAAGCATGTCGACATCTGCCGTTCCCCGAGCAATTAATTTAAAGTGAGGCCCTATAACGAAGCAAGGATGGAATGCAAGGTCGGGAGAAATTGGAGTACCCAGAGAAAATGTGCCAACGAATGGCTACTTGTAATGCTGCATTATATCAACCGAACGTAGCGGAGCCGTGCTAAGACACTCACCTTTCATTTGGGAGGACCCAAATTCAATTACATTTGTTTACAGACTTACATGATGAGGCTGCTTTAGTTATCTGCACATGCGCCAACACTTGGTGTGCCGACATGCATGGAGTTGGGAGTGCCTCAATTCAGAGAACAGCATTTTTTGGCATTTAAACCAAAACTAACTTAAATTAAACTAAGCTAACCTACAATAAAATTCAACTAATCAAAGCTAACTTAAGCTATCAAAGGGACGAGAAAAGAGGAGGTTAGTTTTTCACAGAGCGGTGCGGAGTGTGCCTCCTCAGCTTCACCATGTAAGAGCCTGAAACAAAACTAGTTCATTCCTGATCCGGCCACACACGATTTTGATTTTCCAGGGTTTTCCATAATCAATCCAGACAATGCTGGGATTATTTCTTAAATAAGCCCTGCGTACCTCTAAGGGTGCGTACACACTTGCAAGCCGAGTGGTTCGAAAATTGCTCGTGAGCCGCTCACAACGTGGACGAGTTAAAATTAGTTTCAACGAACCTCCAGCGATCCACTGGACAGCTAAACCAACAGAGAGTCTACAACAAGCGGATAATAAGTCTACTGACAGCACAGAAGGTTCGCGAGCATTATCTAAACACAAAACCTGCAGCACGGGCGTCCAGACTAGCGCTGTGAATCCTTTTACGTTCATAGAAAAGATTGACTTCCTTCGGATCGACGCAAGCAGTTCATATGGTGCTCATATTTTGCTCGGGGCAGCGTACAAACTGTGAGCATACTGACCGCTCAGCTTGCCAGTGTGTACGTGCCCTAAGAAAGAGAAGCTATTCGAGAGTGCGTGTATCACACAGTAAATAAATTAAAATAATTATTTTAATAGTAAACACAAGCTGATGCAAAACAGCGTGCTCACAATAAAAAAAACTTCGAAATACAAACATAAAATAATGTAGTTTTGTGAAACAATATAGCTCTGGTGTTTTTAAAAGCAGCTTTGATGCAAAAGTCATCAAAATGCAACAAATAAAACCATGCAGGAAATAAGATCAAAAACAATGGTCGTAACAAAAATAACTTTCGGATGCCATGCTCAGATCAGCACAAAATTTAATCTTGTTTATTTTTGCAAACAATATAATTTTTCTATGCATTATCTGTAAAGACATGCCTTGAAGTGCTCAGACATATGCAGACCTGCTATAATTCATAAAACCCATAGCAAAACCACAGCAGGTAGCAAAGTACAGAACTCAACGAATCAGAAATAAAAATGATTTGAATAAAAAAAAACTACAGTGCGTAAGCTGGAAATAAACTGCAAAGGACGACAGGGAGCTGATTCATAGCCTTCCTGTTTGACGAGAAAATGGAAGACAAAAAGGGCTTGAGTGAGTGAGTGATTTTGGTCAGCACTTAACATCGAGGTCTTTAGTGCTGGTGAGGGGTGACATAATGTGTGTGTGAAGCAGGGCTGGAATGACAGGGCGGGGAAACAGGAGATCCGCTAGAAAACCCACTGACTATAACGGCGTTGTCCGGCACAATTCCCACATGAAAAATACGGGGATCAATCCCAATAGATATAGCTGTGTGAAGATGATGTTTTTGGTCATGTTGGAGAGCTCAAAAAATACTATTTCCAATGCACATGATGTTTTGAAAGTACTTGAGTTATTTTCTGAAACGTATTTTTTCTTTTTGTAGTTAGGTATATTATGAAAAAGTATAACAATTTCGAAAATGTCATCTGCGGTTACTTGAGACAGCAGGAAAACTAGGGACACTTTTCTTTTCAAAGAATATTTATTTCACACATGGCAGCCATAAGAGTAAGAAGAAACAATAGTAACCATTATCGAAAATGTCCAACTAAAAAAACAGGTACATAATGGTTTGTCTAATTGGCAAATATAAGGAATAATGTAATAATTTTTACCAATTTTTTAAACAGCTTAAACATTTCTATAGGTGTTATTAAGACACGTCTGTGAGTATCCCACAACAAATACAGTACATTCCCTACGAATATTCTTTGTTCTGTACACGAGTTACATTTTTCTATGGGTATGTACAGAAAACAATAAAATAAATGATGATGGACATGTGGTGGTGACTGATGGCTGATGACTATGATGATGACGATTATGATGATGACGAATATTATGATGACTGATGACTGCGACGATTATAATGATTATGATGATGACTACAATGATTATGATGATGACTATGACGATGACGACTGTTATGATGATGGTGAATTGTTTACTACCCAGCTGAACGTCTAGTTGACAGCAAGGTCATTGGAACCATGCGCTTGGACAAACAGTGAACAGGGGAATGAATCTGCCATGGCCTACAGTTAGGGAAAATTTCAAGTTATTCACCTAGAGTGATTTAGGACAATCCATGGAAAACAGAAATCCCGATATCCAGGATGGAAATCAAACCTTGCTCCTCCTAAATGCAAGTTTGATGATGAAAATGAGGGAGGGGGGGGGGTGGTATTCTGTAGATACGTGACTTAGTAGGGATACATAAAAACCTCACAATTTCAGGAAGAAATTCTATGTTCATAAATTCACATCAATACTTTAAATAATTCTGAGGCTACCTCCCTTCAGTTCCAAAAAATGTCAAGGCATAGTTTGAGGAGGTGGGTAGGAAGAGGCTGGCAGAAGAGAGACGGGAAGTGGAGGAGTGCATATCTTGTGGTTCCATCTATCTTCTGGATTCAACATTGAGAATAAACTGTGCCTGGACTGTACATTAGTTCAACTGTACCACAATCACTGTTGTCCAGTACTGTACTTTGCTATCTGCACCCAGCAGACAGGTTAAAGGAGAAATCAGTCAAACATAACACACACACACACACACACACACACACACACACACACACGAGTTCTGAACAATTACGTATATGTACAAATGTGACAGGAGTTTTCAACATACTTATCGCACAACACACAGACGCAAAGGATACTCCCAGACACGAGATAAAAAACAGCGAAACTGTCAACAGTAACCAATAAATAATGTGTTTCTGACGAGTGAATTCCCAACATGAACCTTGTTACCATAAAATTAATTAAAACAAAGTTCTCATTAATACAAAGTGGTTTCTTACTCTTTAGAATATGATGATAAATTTATTGTTAAGGTAAAGGCTCAAACACATTTCTTTATAAATAAACCAATGTCAGAGAATAAATAAGTACCGGTAGTAACAGAAGAGACAAGAAAATATTTTACATTGTTGTTATTGTACCAGCTCTCGGGGCGTACATGAAAAAGTAAACAAAGCCATGTGGAATTTGAGAAATTGGTTCAAATGACCGCTTATATTTTAAGAAATACTACTTCAATTTGTTTGCATCTTAATTATATGATTAGAAATGGAAAATGTGACGTTACATACGTGTCAATTTCCTCCCAGATAATAAAATACGTCACACTAAATTGCAGTCTAACCATATTTCTACGAACTCCAACGCCATAACAATCCGAAGAGAAAACGAGTAAGATAATAATCATGTCTTGTGGCATCAGTTACTACCTACTTATTTATTCTGTGCCAATGTACAGTAATAGATATAAAATCAACCACGGTGGAGATGAAAGTCTTTGTATTTTGAAGTTAACTGGACTGAAAAAAATTTCAGTTAATTTTAATATTTATCATAAACACAGTCTGTAGTTTATGATTTTGGTATTAGGTAATATGGCGGAGTTGTTTTGACGAGCAACTTATCTTTCCTGTTGGTATGTTGAGTAGTTAGGTCATGGCTGCAGTACCACCAGCCAAATTATACTAGGGGTGTAGTTGCTATGGTGGTGATAATTAATATTTTTCAAGTACCAATATGGTGAACTGCATCTTCCGCTTCCATCTCAAGACTTCACCCAGAACATACCCCACACTTCACCCGTATGTTTCTCTAATTTCTTACAAGAACTTGTGTAGCAGATTGGAGAAACTGAACAACTAAGTTATCATTAAATACTGAAAGTTATAATTTTAAACAGAAAAATTTATATACCATGACAATTACAATCAGAATACCTTGCAAATTAAACAAAACCAAAGAATTAAAACATTACAGCAAACTGACAGCCAAAATATAAAATTTGTTTACTGTGCAACCAAGTTAACAAATTTTCTTCATTCAGAATCTATTCAACTGAACATGTTACACATGACTACCTTGACAAGTTCACATAAACACGACCATCAAAGTCACATAACAGCAGCCAAAGTCAGGCTCAGCATTTATTTAAAGCTGAATAAACATAAACTAAACCTAAAATAATTTACCACAAATGTGCTGAAACTGTTACCAGAGGTATAATAACTTATCTGCTCATTAAATCACACGTAACAGGAACACAATATTTTCTAAAAAATATTTTCTGGAACTGACCTTCAGAATTCTGCATGGCTATGCATTATTGGAATAGTGAAGGGTCATGAAAAACATTCAAATTATAATATAAAAAAACTTGACAGTTTATATGTCTCGATTGGTTGAACTGTGTTTAGGGACGTGTCAACTTTCTGCATGCCAATCGTGAGGGTTAAGACCGTTCAAGGTGAGAAATTTGTTAACTTTATATTTGTACGTAGTAATGTTAGTTTTGTAGGCATTACTAGTATCGTTTCCTCTTTCGTAAAGATTTAGCATGCAATGTATTAAACAGTATGACAAAGTAAAAATTCGAATTGTCATGGCAGAATACACCCTATGAAAACCAAACGACTTACTGAAATGAAACTGTTTACACTCAAATTATACGTTACAGGCAACATGCTAAAAATTAAAAGAACATAAAATAACACACGTCGCCTTTTTAAAAACTACTGAAAATAAAGATTTTGTATTGTAAATTTGAAGTATCTTTGGTACACTAAAAACCATAAATACATTATTTGTTCAAATATTTTGTTTTTCGTAAATAGGTAGCAAGAACACCGCTCCTGATTACAAGGCATCAAGTTTTTAGCTACGAAAATTGTCAATTCGTTGTAATGTATGTTGGCAGTTCCCAGTGCATATCCCTTTTACGAAGCAACGAGCTGCCATCGGAAGGTGTAGGTGCCTGATAATAACTGACAGCAGCATGACAATGCTTCTCTCGCAGCCTTGGGCGACTGGTTAAAAAATCCTTTCCCGGTTCATTATTTACAGACATGACGTGCTCTGCAGTGGATGGGGAGTTATGTGAAACATTTGCCACATAAAATTATTAAACATTATATTCATAATATAACTATTTTAATGAGCACAAGTGCTAGATTCGGGTGGAGCCAAACATGGAAAACAAATAATCATTCCTACAATCACCAGCCAGTGGCAAAATAAATACTTCTGGTGCACGCACATCATACTACAATCTATGGTGATAAGATTATTTTATAAAACAATGGAATTGAGACTCACATTAATAAAAACAAAGCAATCTAAGTCTAGGGCATTCACAGCAAAGCAAGCACTCCAGAAACCCTGGTTACTTATTTCTTCTAACTCATGTAATATCTCTTTCCATCACGCATTACCATAAACATAGCATATAAATTGCACCATACTTGAAGGTCATGTCCTGGGTAAATATAGGTATACTTGATCATTACTTTTCTTCTTAAGACACCCTTACAAAATGCTTACTTTCCTATGAACTGCATTTAAGAAACAGCAACTAAGATTACCAAGAGAAGCATCAAACTTACCTAGAGTACAGTTCTCGTAACACAACTGCCGTGATCCCTCTTAACAGAATTACCGTAGCAAAGAAAGCAAACAGCACGTTGTAAAGGAAAATAATCTTAAAGTTTCCCAACCACTCTATTTGACCGAAATCCCCAAGCAGATCAAAGTTTGTGATACCTAGGAAAGGAAAAAAATACACAATATTAATAATCTATTTTGTAAAAAAGTAACTGTTGAAACAAAATTCTTAAAGCCTGAACACAACTTTCAGTCAAAACATAAGCTATAAAATTGTTTTGATGAAAACTAACAAAAAGCAGTAAGAATTTAGAGCAATCACCTGCAAAGTAAACTTAAGGTGTTCAACCCTCTTTATATCATGTTTGGTTTCCCAGCATACACCACAATATTTCTACATATTCAGCCTACATCTAGACTCACTAAGACTCATTGAGCTAGATAAATGTATTTCCATTTACAACTCAAGGGTGCTGCCTATCCCAGATAAGTTGAGGATCAGTATGTGTTTAATTTAACCTACATAAATGCTTCACTGACATTTTTTATTCCTCCCTCCCTCTCACTCTCCCTTCCTGCTTCTACCCATCACTCTCTCTGCCTTTCCCCTACTCCTCCCTCCATCTCACCCCCTTCTCTCTCTCTCTCTCTCTCTACCTACTTCCCCTCATTACACTTCTACTTCCCCTCCCAACCTCTCCCCCTCCCTTCCTCTCACTCCCCATTCCTTCTTCTACACATCACTCTCTCTGCCTTTCCCCTACTCCTCCCTCTCACTCACCCTTCCTCCTACCCTTCACTCTCTGCCATTCCCCTACTCCTCCCTCCCTCTCATCCCCTTCTCACTCTATCTCTCCCTCCTTCCCCTCATCACTCTTATACCTCCCCTCCCACCCTCTCACCCTCCATTCCCTCACTCACCCTTCCTCCTCCTACCCTAACACTCTTTGCTTTTCCCCTACTCCTCCCTCCCTCTCATCCCCTTCTCTCTCTATCTCTCCCTCCTTTCCCTCATCGCTCTTCTACCTCCCCTCCCTTCTTCCTACCCATCACTCACTCTGCCTTTCCCCTACTCATCCCTCTCATCCCCTTCTCTTTCTATCTCTCCCTCCTTCCCTTCATCTGTCTTCTACCTCCCCTCCCAAGCCCCTCCAATCCCTTCCTCTCTTGATCCCTTAATAACTCCTTCCCTACGTCTTTCCCCCCCTTTTCCATCCCTCTGTCACTCCCTCCCACCCTCCAAAGTTTAAAAAGTATTTTATAATAACCCTGAACAGCTGTAATATGTACACAGTGCAATGACACTTTGAGCTAGTTTTTAAGACAAGCTTTAGAAATAATCTTTTAACCTACAAAAATAAGCCCTGCTACACAAAGTCAGACTAGAATAATTAACTAATTCATGACTAAGATAGCCTGGACTACACTATTAGATAAACTGGAATACATGACTACATATCTAGACAACAATAATCGTATAGGTATTATTATGTCTTCCAGTCTAATCTGCCTGTCCGAGTTTAGTCAGTCAGGCCCGGGTCCATCACTTAGAGGTCAGGTCTGGTCTGTCCTGTCCATCCAATCCAACCACACAGTCTGTGTGTCCATCGAGTCTATCTGTCCAGCTGGTTAGTCAGTACATCAAGTGCAGCTCATCCATCTACATATGCTGCATAGTGTAGTGTATATACATACCTAATATCCTAGAAAGAAGTGGAAGGGCAGAGCTCAACACTAGAGCCAGCGCACAGTTGATGATGATGTGAGTGAGGGACGTACCACGCAGCCTGGGCCTGACCCACGAAAACACCCGCGACGTGTACAGCCCAATAAACGACGTCACTTGCAGGTAGAAGATAAGTATTATCTCCAGTGTGGACCCAAACACCCCAAACATGGACAATGAACTGTCACCCAACTTGAACTGCTGCAATATAAAATAAGACATTACAATAAATTAGCGAGCAGACTTTCCTTTACAGCATTACAAATAATTCTGATTTAGGTTACAAGCTTATGAGATAGGAACAACTTACAGGCTCCCCTTACCATGTGCTTCAAATGTGTTGCAGTGTAATCGTAAATACTTTTTTTTTTACTAAAATTATTCCACCACCACCTCCAACACAGCTAAAAACTGCATTTTCACACTGCCATACCTCAAAATGTACTAACCAAATGTGTGTGAAACTCTAATAGAAACTTTGCTACAGATGCTCTACCAATAAAATAATATTGGTAGAGCATCTGTAAAGTCTCGTAGCAGTGATGCAGTATTTGATGTACACTTCAAGGTTGACCTTATAGCACAGCCACTTCTGAGCTTCTAACGTGCAAGTACGCATCACCCCTAAGACATCCGAGGGTCGGGAGCAAGGAAATGATAAGGACGACACTAGCATGTAGGTACATCGAGTGCTACATCACATCTAACCAAGCCAATGAACAATGCCTAACCTGAATGTGACCACGTAATTGTACTGGATATGACTAACGCAGCAAGGTTCTATGCATTCCTATATCACCGAGATAAAATCTGAGACAAAACAATACGAAAGACAAATTTTAAACCAAGACTGCGGGCTTTCATAAAACAATTTATATACATTTTTTTTACTCTACAACACATTTCAAGCTTCAATGAGGCAACGGCCTTAACATCTGTCAACAGCAAGATCATAAGAAATGGAACCACAAACCTACACAACACTAACTATGACAATCAAGTATACATACATACCTTAAGAAGGATTTCCAATTCAAAATTATTTTAAAATACGCCACCACGGTATAACAAAAAATTAGAACACTTAATCCCCACAAATATTAAAATTATTTCACATCTGTGTGCACCAAAGATAATTCACTTCCCAATACTGAAATTAAAACTCTTCAGTGAAAAGAATGAGATTATTACTTTTAAGCACCACCTCTTGATGTGTGGCAACATGGGGAAACTAGGCAGCTTGTTAAGTAGGAATGTGTTTGTGTACTCCCCTCATGGCTAATATGTGCCATTCATGGTAAAAATGCTAGGCATAGTGCTTCGGACAGTGTGGCTGCATGTGACGTTCATCACAACTAACGTTTTCTGAATGGTGTGTACACTGTTAGGCAGTTGCTGATTACATACCTGTTTTTAGGTAGTGTCATACTGATGACAAAAACAAGTGTTAACAGAAGTGAGATGGCGTGGTTTTAGCAAACTCTTTTTCTATTTCCATTGTCAGGGTTTCGGAACTGTTTACTTCATGTGATTGGTGGGTAATACTGAAATTTAGTTAGGTGTAAGTTCACAAAGTGTGAAAAACTGACATGTAAGTAATGTCACATTTATCATTTCTAAACATTCAATTAAGATTCAAACTAATTACAGTACTTAAGTAATACAAATGGTTACATAAGCCAATGTCAAAAATTTCACATGGCTTAGTTTATTTTCCAGTGCACCCCAAGCGCTGGTACAATAACAGCAATGAAAAAACTTCCGTACGTTGTTTCTGATAGATTATTTATTCTGTGACAGAAAGCAGCATTTACAAGATGCCAAGATTTAATATTGTACAATATCTATCATGCAAACTAGCTTGTTAAAATATTAAAACAACTTTGATGAAAAAATTTTACAAGGCTATTTTGCAAAACGTTTTCTCCCTGCAGAAGACTGGTTGGTTTTTTTATGCACTACACCAAAAATATTTTACAATTCTAAAAGGAGGTGTAAATATCTGAATACAGTATTGACTTTCCGAGTGCCAAGAGTCAAAATATTGGCTTCCGTTGCCTGTGCGAAAAATAGAAGAAGCCAATATATCAGCTCTGATTTGTTTTTCGCATTACTATGAGCCGTTCTTACACTAAGTGACCCAAGATGCTGAAGGCCGGTCACACATTAACTTCTTTCAATACGTATACTGAATGTTTCCAAAACTTGCGGGGCAAATCCCCTCCTAACAAGTAACCATACATGCTTATAGCGAGTTACTAAAAGGTTCACTCTCGAGCAAAGAAAACAAACTAATTGAGAAATTTGCATTTAATTCCCACTTTACACAAAATACAAGAAACACAATTCGATCGCCAATTT